>APFE031489004.1:592-46308 GCA_000404065.3 Pinus taeda
CTATAGAAATCTATGAAAAACTCACTCAAAAGAAAATCAAAAGGAAATTTACCTAAAAGCAAATCTAAAGAGGCAAAAGCCTACTAAGATGATTCCGGGATGTTTTACTCGGCAACAATCAAACTAAGGACTAGTTCATGTAGAATCATAAACCAGTCAAAACAAAAAATCAAACTCTTTTTGTTCTTTTCTTAAGAATGAAATTCACAACTTCAATCAATAAGTTACGTTGAAATTTTGCAAAGAGACAACACAAAGGTAGTTTTCTCACACAGTAGACTTTATGACAGGTCCGACTCCTAAGAAGACTGATAAAACCAAAGAAATCCAAGGTTCCACAACTTCTAAAGTCAAAGTCACTACATGACCAATGCAAAAATCAAACCCTAAGGCTAAAACTTCAATGAATTTCACTAAAACTCTTGATGCTAATGAAACAAGTTTAGGTGAAGATCTTTGATAGATAACCAGTGGATCTAGAAAGAAAAGACTAATGAAAGACAAAAACTAAAGGAAAAAATGGATAAAATGGAAATTTTCTCAATTTTGACAGGGTACGCAGGAAGCCTGTTTGACCAGGTGCGTCCACGCTCTGTGTACAAAGATACAGTGCGTACAGGTACGCACTGTGTCTAACTCAGAGGGTGCGTACTACTGAAAATTAAGAAAAACTAAATTCTAACTTAACTCTAAGCTAGCCCACCCAAATACACAGTCAAGCAATCAAAAACCAAAAAAGAAATGACTCTTTTCAGATCAAAGTGTCACTCAAAGGAAAAGTCAATCACATCAATGGATTCCCCAGTGGAGTCGCCAATTTGTCATGCGGAAAGAGTTATTTTTGCAGACAAAACTAACCTCCCTAGAAGCCTAAGACTTTCTAGTGACAAACAAGACATTTAAGAGCAATCCTTCTCTAAACATGCATTATCATATGAGAAACCAAGTGTTTTCGATCCTACCTAAAGTCCAACGCTGTTGTAGTAGTCTAGCCTCGTCGATCCAGATGAGCTCCTCCTTCACTTCGAAACCTGCATACACTAACAATCAAACGATTACATAACACCTGAATATCTCATAAAACAAAACATATTCAACATATAGACCAAGGAGTATATTAAACAATTCATTAACAACAAATCATTGAGAAGAATGGACTTATTTGTATTAATAGGAAACAAAAGAAACCATTACAACCTGAGCCTTGGTGTTGTGCAAGCTCCTCCCAGGGTCCAACAAGAGATTTCCTCTACTTTGACAAGCTCACCCACTCCCAATATGGCAACAAGAAAGGATAGTGATCTCTCCTCACAAGTCAACAATGGAAGTCCTAATTCCAGCAGCATTTACCCTTTGGATTGTTCAGCTTTCAACCTCCCCTCCTCTGGCCCAATGCCTGTATTTATAGTATTCTAGAGGAAGTTATTCAGTTCCAACATCAATGGGATACTCCCTCTTTTGGATGGGGTAGCTCCTCTCTTGATGGGATAAATTCCTCTATCATAGGGATGCATGAACCATCTGGAGGCGCTCAATACACGTCAAACACTCTTCTAGAAGGCTCTAGAAGTGACCACAAGTAACTTTTTTAAGATGAAACTCGCGCCTTTTGACCTTTACAGGGGTACGCACCCATCCCTTGACTTATAGAGCGTACAAGTACGTAGGTACAATGAGCTTGGGATGTGTACACGCAGGCAAGGTAGAGAGAACCTGCGTACCCAGAGATAAACATGATTTTTAATGATTTTCTCTCTTTCTTGAAGTTTGACATGGAGAGCAGAGGTATCAAACTTGACGAGGAGGATAATATGACTATTAATGGAGCCATATTAACTGTAGATAGTCATGGTGGCAAATTTTAGTGTAACAGGAGGGATGGAGACTTTGATTCAAGGGAAACCCATGGAATTACAATCAACAATGTATTTTTCAAACTCAAAAGAGCATAAAAGAGGGAAAACAAAATTAACAAAAATAAATTCCACTAATGAAAGGAACCCTGAGAATGAAATCACTTGCCTCACATTCATTTCACATTTAGAGAAATGAAATAGAACATGGGAGTGAGAGAGGAAATATTACCATCATAAGAAGAGTGGGGTAGTTGTTTTCCAAGCCATGAGCATCCACAAAAGATGAACAAACCACACCTATAGGAGAAAAAATGCTAGAAATATTCAGAGGCTGAAGAAGTAAGCATTCACATAAAGGGGATACATTCTACCATAAGCCAATTCATGGTGAGAAAATAATGGATGTGGAAAGGAACTTGGGCACGACGACGAGAAACCGTGAGCTCTAAGACAAAAAAAACCTCACCTCCATCATGATCCTCTTGATCTTATCCTTCTGGTACCTTGAATGAATGAAACATTACTATCATAGGGACCATGCTATTTTCCAAGTTATACGAATTCATTAAAGAAGAAAGGAATCTTGTACTAAGTTTTTGTCTAATTAATAAATGTATCCCTATTGAAGATTCAAGACTTGGTGCACATAGTAGCTCTATAATTACTCTAATTATTCAAGTAGTAAGGTATTCTGAATACAAAGTTTCATAGTTTAAATTAGTTGACATTTAAAAAGCATGGTTTAACATTTGAGACAAGCATATGACTACACTTAGGGACAACTAAACAACATCTTAGCACTCTAAGGCATCTTAGGGATCTATACAGAGAACACCTTGAATACCCATCAATGCAAGGATATTTCAAATGTTTGTATAATATTTTGTTTCCTTATAGCTTGATAAGTGATTGAGTGGAAAGACCACTTGGGGAGATATGCATAAATTAGAGGGGGAACCAAAGAAATTCCAACATTGAATCAAGATGAAGGAGGTGAAGGAAAGGATAAAGATGTAATTGTAATGTGACTTGATTCTAATGAGTAGAGAGTTTTGATTCAAAGGACTATGAAACTTTCACTATTTGGCCCAAAGAAACCGACAAATAAAATTAGAAAATAATAAATCCACTGGTACATCAAGAATACCTAAACAAAGAGGGAAAATGCAACCTCCACCTTTGAAACCATGCATTAAGGTACTTAGGATTTTGTAACACTCACCCACTAAACAATAGTATAGTGAACCTTAACTTCCTATGGGAAAATTAATAGAAAGATAAAATATAGTGACAAAATTCACACCTCAATTCATGTTTCAAACATCCCTTTCCATGCAATCTTCAATGCTCATTGGATAAAAAAATCGGGCCTTATATGGGAATTGAATTAAATAAGAACATAGTAGTTGTTGGATTGGAACACCATAAATACAAAGTAGATAGCCACCCATCCACCTTTCAAACCATGAATTAATGTAACTTATGAGTATATAATACCTATTAATGAGTGGTATTATGAAGCCTAATTATTCGTGGAAACCTTGATGTGAAGAAAAAATAAGGCGAGGATGTTCCATCTCCATGTTATTTTCAAATGGTCTTCACTATTCAAGAAACAATCCTCATTGGCCAATGTAATAATATTTATTGTTGAAACAATTTAAATCCCAACAATGATAAGACTAACCAATATAGAGTGGGAAAAAGCAACCACACCTTCTACACCATGCATAGAAGTAACTTGGGAATTTTCCACACCTACTAATTAATAGGGACAATGATGCCTTACCATCTACGACTACCTCCATGTTTAGAAAATGTTAGAGTGTTTCATCTCAATCATCCTCTAGATCCTCACCATCTACTTATCAATCATCATTTACAATGTTTGGCTACTAGAATTGTGAGAAAAGATTGAATATTTGTAAGACAAAATTGAAACATTTGATAGTAAAAGAACTATATACAGAAGGGAATTTTTTTTTGTTTGAATGAACATGGGCCACACTTGTAAATGCGAAAGCCAATGCAACTAAATATGGCATGCAATTTAAAAGAATTCCACACATAACTTACCACATTGGAAGGAAATATTTGCACTATGTAATGGAAAAAGTGAGCACTAATGAGTTTCAAGAGCCTAGATGTGTTAACCAAAAATTATTTCATTTCTCATAAAGGTATCTCAATCAATAATGCTATTATTGAAAAATTATAATCACAATTAATCAATCCTTAGAAAGGTTACATAATGAAAAGAAACCCTCATAGGGAGTACAATCCTTGAAACTCTCTGTAGAATGTAAATTTGAGTGCCTGTCATTAAGCATGGCCAACATTATTGATCATGTGCTACTAAGTGGAGATAGTAAAAAACTGAATTTTGAGTTCCCTACAAATGATTGACGACCACTATTCAGGAAAGCTTGAAAAGCAACTTATTTAACACACCATTGTTTACATGAAATAACACTTCTATTAGAAAATAATTGGATGATACAATATGAAAATTGAAATCATTGAAGTAGGAACCTCATATTTGGAAATTTAAAGCAATGAAAATATAAAAAATCATTGAAACCCAAGCCCTCTTAGGAACCACAACAATCCATACAAATCCAAGTAGAAAGGAAAAAAAAGGTTTGATTATGAGTGCTTTCCATGATGGACATGCATTACCACTCATGTGTTATTCAATGAATATTATGGTAAAATAAATTCCAACCATCCCAAAAATGAATCACAATATATGGGACTAGGTAATTGATTGGGATGATTCTCCAAAAAAATTCAAGCAAGCCATCTTAGGGACCCACACAAATCCCTAAAAGTAAGAAAAGATTGTCGAATGGTTTTCTTACATGTACTTCCCATGATGAGCAAAACTAATATTACCAATAATGTGTTCTTGAGTGAGATAGTAGAAAATTGGAATACAACCATGTTCCAAATTACCCAAAGAGAAGTTTTAGGTGGAAATGTATTTTTTTTATTAACAATACTATTCCATGAATTGACATTCCCATCGACAAAGAACAAGGTGATATAAAACATTGTAGTCATTGAACCAACACATTAGACCTAACAATTGCTTATGACAATTGTTTTTTGAAAGCATCTAGATAGGGTCCATAAGCTTCTTTTTTGCAATAGCATTCTCTCTAAGTTGGTTTTATGTTTTTACAATTCCCCATAAGGATCATTTGTCATATATAGGGTTCACACCTTTCACAACCCTTCAACATTCCCTTAAATCCTCAAACGTATACAAAGGGTAGTGTGTGATAGGGAAAAAAACCATTCACCTCTTTAAGGAGGACACTTCCTCCACCCCATTTTCTCCTCCTTAGGGTTTCACTTTGAACTCAAGGATCCATAAGGGAAAATAGAGGACAGGGATGAAAATTTATGATATCATATGTTAGTTTTAATTTATGATACAATAGTGTATCTTTTCATTTAAGATATATGAAAGTCATTCTCTCAAGCATGATTCTTCTCTTTATGAGAGACAAAGATTTGGATAGTCTTGAGGTCCTACTCCTAAATAGCTTGGAGTTATGCCTTATCTCACTTGTGAGAAGACACTTATGTTGTACAAATATTTATATTACATGAATCAAAATGATATAATTTAATTATTACAAGCATGAATAATATCTATTTTTACATTCATATGGGACCCACAATCTAGTTGTGAGGTGATACAAACCTTAAATAGTCATATTATCGATAGTCAAAGAGGCACCGCATATCTCCCAGTATGCAGTATGCATACATCATTGAATAATAGTGAGGAGTTCTAGGAGTAAAGTATTATATGCATATTTAATTATTTTTTTACGAGCATATTTAATTTTGAAAGTTTCAATTTGCAAGAAAACATATTGATGAATATTGCATTCATTTAACTTATGAGGGTCCCTGATGGGAATGCTAATTTTGACTCTCCCCATCTACGGGAGATTAATGTGCCCTAGATCCACTTTGAGGAGATTTTTAGGTAGTGCAATTGGCTATGTAAGAAAATATTAACTATTCCCCATGATAGTGCCACTTGATAATCTATGCTCATGATGCTAGAGAGCATCAATCAATTGATGTATTTATATTGAAAGATGGGTCTAGAAAACACCCTTTAACATAGCATTATCATTGGAATGATGATTTTTTTGTTGGGAAAATACAATTAGGAGTTGTTGAAAGTTGCGACGAGAATCCATGGTTTGAGGGGTATACTATTTTAGATCCGTTTGAACCATTCAAAATGTAAACTAGTTAAACTTTGAGAGTTTGTGCTTGAGGTTACAACACATCATGTTCATGACATATTTATTAGAGCATGCAATATATTCCCCCATCATGATGGAATTACACTATTATTTCACACATATCTATGCCAAGTTTGTGTTTCACATTTAGCATAACTATACTAGCACACCATCATGCTTTTATGCTTTGATAGGGGACAATTATGATTATCTTGGGGCTCATAGAGACCTTGTTTTTGTACCATCCCCCACTAAATTGGTACCATTGCTATGTTGGAGTAATTTTTACCATAGGAATTAGTTAAACTATCACATCTTAGAGTTAACGAGAAGGACATGATGCTGGAAACTATGTGAACTTCAATAAGCAATATTTTAGCTACTTTAAATGGGGAGATATCTAAACCACAACCTATTTCTATAAAGGTTAATTTCCATTTTGTGGATGATAGTGTACTTCATTTTTTAACCTCTTATCAATTATTTTAAATCACTATTCATGCCGAGGATACATATTTTCAATTACACAAGAAGTGTAGGTGAGGTTGTACATGTGATGCATAATTTTGATTGATTACATTATCTCTATTACTCATCAATTAATACATGTAAAATCAAATCAGTGAGTAATATTATTTTTCTTATATCACATGAATACATTATTATTATTGTATGACATTTACTCTTGTGAACAACTTATTTCTCATCCATACATGGGAGATGCAGGAGACTTGGTTATTGTACAATTGATTTTTAGAAGTATATAGTTAGTAAATGGATGCACTTTTGTCATTTCATCTCAACTTTCTTCATGTATCTTGTTAAAATTGTTCATAGTAAATAAAAGGGCATTTTCAATGGTCCTCCACCCCCACTTAATCTTATAGTCATGCCTGAATCTCCACATATCCTTGACATGGAGATAGGTACTCAAATTTGACACTTAGTCAATGTGGTATAATTTATGGATTAAATCAGTTGAACCCAAATTAATTAATTAATGAATTCAATTCAAATCAATTATACATGAATTTCTAAATAATGATTATATAATGTATTCATTAATTTGAGTGTTTACATGTAATATTGTCACATATAGCTCAAGGTACAAGGGGTTGTCAATGTCACAATGATGTAGTCACATGAGTGGGATGTGAAATTTAGTTAATGATCTCCAAATCTATCACACAAGAATAAATGGAATTTATGCATACTTAAATCACTTATACATAATTTTCCATTAACACAACTTACATGACTTGATACATTTAGTTAAAATGTGAGAGAAAAATTGTTAACTTGTCAATTTTGTATTTCAGAAAAAATATCTAATTTTATTTTAAAATTTAATTCCAATTAAATGTGTAGGGGTGTAATTTTATGAGTTCCTTTAGTGTTGAATCTCTTATATGTGAGGAGAGGCATGGTGTAGGTTATGGTAGTAGTAGGAATAATTCTTGGAGTAAAGGGGTGCTTGGTATAAGGGATGATGGTAGTGGCGGTTATCACAGTGTTAGTAGTGCTATATGCTTTATATTTGCAACCCTTTTTTATAGCTTAGTGGTCATGTCATTTTAGTGTTTCTAACTTTGTGATTTGATTCGAACTAAATCTATTGGTTATATATATGAACTTATTTTTTTAATAGTATTTGTAAATTTTATAGTTTTTTTTGGACCCGTGATGAATATGATGCATTTTATTATCATTGATGAACATATATAGATATTATATTATTTATATATATATAATATATATATATATATATATATATTATATATAACTATATATAAGAGAGAGGAGAGAGAGAGAGAAGAGAGAGAGAGAGAGAGAGAAGAGAGAGTTATCATCCTCATATATGAATGCTAGATAAAAAAAATAATGAATCAAAAAAATGTTGAAATTAGATTTCATTTTCCTTTTAAATTACACAATTTAGACAAGAACATCACCATGTGAGATGTTAAAATTTTAATGGTTAACTAGTGTATCTTGATACCAAATCATATTTTCATATTTAATCCATAATAGACACTTTAAACACCTAAAAATTTAGTATTTTCTATTTATATTATAAGAACAACCATTCTTACATGATTTTGTTTTGTAAAGTAAAATCTATTACTAAAAATCAAAATTTACATTGAGGACTATAGAGTTCACATCAGTCTCTCCCCAAGGAGACTAGAACATACTCAAAAGGGAACCCAACAATGGGTCAAGAGAGACAAACATAACATTCCATTGCTAAAACAAAAGAAAATTAGCCTACGATTACTACCCATCTGATCAGAAACACATGTTGAAATCAAAGGAGAAGAATTTATGATAGTTATTCCAAGACTAGACTAGGCGTCCTTTTAAATTAGTTTCCAACATGCTTCCTCTGAAATGGAAAATAACCATGAATCCCAAACTATTTCCAAACTTAACATGTTTTATTCACATCCCATGTTGGCCAACATAACTACTACTTTGTTCCATGTTCATATTACATGAAACAAGATCAAATATTTGGTGTTCACAATGAGTGTTTTAACATGTTCCATTATGTATTCTAATCTCTAGCTTCAAGAAACCTTATTTAAGGGTGATATTGCTTGTAATCTACAAATCATGTTGATGATAATATTTGAGTCCCCTTCTATGTATGAAATTTGGAATTCATGT
Organism: Pinus taeda; assembly: GCA_000404065.3. Classification (NCBI taxonomy): domain Eukaryota; kingdom Viridiplantae; phylum Streptophyta; class Pinopsida; order Pinales; family Pinaceae; genus Pinus; species Pinus taeda. The sequence goes on from APFE031489004.1 coordinate 9,390, forward strand.
CGCAAGGCTAATTCTAGACCAATTTTGAATCATGATAGTTCTGCTACATTATTTGTGTTGTGTCTGATTGTTTCTAAAAATAAATATAGAGGCTTTCCTTTGTGATCCCTTATAATCCCTCCATAGCTAGTCAATCCTAGATTTCCCTTAACTACCTCATCAAATTTGAGCTTAAAAAAAGGAGATGGGGTTGGGGACCATATTGAAGGACTGGATAAACCTATAGGCACTAGGAGAGGGAGAAGGATACTCATAGGAATTGAGGGGAACCATCTCTACATTATTGTCACTTCTTTTATTGTTATCTTCCAGTCTAGGGTTGTCCATATCAAATTTATGATCGTATTCTTGATGTTTTGGACAAATTTATTCCATATCTTCTCCACTAATGTTGTTCATACTTTGAATATCCTCCTATTCCTTTCCATTAATATGTTCCACATTAGAAATCTTGATGAGATCCTCTAGATGTAGTCTATAATGAGGTTATCGAATGCAACAAGTCTCGAATTTCTAATAGTATTCTACAAACTCTCCTATATCCAATTCGATTATGAGAGAAACTCCTCGAATTTTTTTCATAGTCCTCCCATATCTATACATAGACTGAGAATGTGTTCTAGGGTTTTGATACTTTCCAAAAATAAGGGGCATTTGGAGGGTTCTCAAAGACTTCATTTTTGAAGGTCATCCCAAGTGAGAGGCTTGTTTTGAATTAACAACCATGGAAAGATTGATACTTATGGCCACAAGTGCTTTTTCCATATTTTTATCCGTAGCTCCTTTACCTACTAAGCTTGATGCCATGCCTTTAGATGGTATTGCTCTTTGACTTAGAAGGTTCCTCTTGATCTATAACCCTATCTATGTTTTTTTCATGTCCTTAGAATTTAATATATTTGAATTGTAGGTTCTTCCAAAACAATTACTATATTTCTTCATCTAGTTTTGGGTTCCACTCTTTGGGATTCAACCATTGGTTCCATTTCTATTTCGGTTGGTCCCCTATGTATTAGTGTACTAATTTAGATTTCCCCTGGTTGATCGTCTATGTCTTTAGTTTCTCTAACTCCAATTGGTTACCCAACTATGGCAATTGTTGCCATGAATCCTCCTAAATCGATGTTGTCCTCCCATTCTCGACTTCCCAAAAAAATATTTATCTATCATCCCCATGACCTTCTTAGTAAAAGTCCATATTTATGATCCTGTGGGGAGTGTGTTCATCCTTATTATTTGTTATGTTGGAATGGTGGGGATATTTCATAGTCCATATATTTTTCCAAAGGTCCGTTCCTGCTTGAACCCATCTCCACCATATCATTTCCTCTAATACCTTGGCCATGAATTCAATATGTTACAAGCCAAACCCTCCCTTTATTTTGGGTCGGAATATTTTTCCCATGCTATCAATGGCCATTTATTTTCCAACTAAGAACCCTCCCATAGGTTGATCTATGTATTCTATGAACTCCCTGTAGTACTGAAATAAGGGCCATCAACTTCGAGCATAAGTAGGAGGAAAGTCATTATAGTAATGATTTTAGGAGAATAAGGAGACCTGCCATATTCAATGCCCTAAATGTCCATCTTGACAGTCTCTTCTACATTTTTGTTAATGGTTCTTCCCATACATTCCAGTGAAGAGAACTTTCTACCAATAGTGCACCAAGATATTTGGCTAGGAGAGTGCTAATTAGAATTCCTAAAACTATGACAATGTTCCTCTGCACTCTCATAGATGTGTTAAAAAAGAATACTTGAGATTAAGTTTGGTTAATGTCCATACACAAGCTGCTAAGAACATATCCATGATTCTATTGAAGGTCCTATAAAGAGAAAAGGGGATAGAGCCCCCCTTTTCATATACCCCTTGATGAAACAAAAGGTGTGGGAGGTGATCCATTGATTATCTTTGAAAAGGATGCAAAGGAAACCAATTTTTAGATCCATTGTATCCAAGCCTTTCCAAATTTGATTTCTTTTAGGGTACTACACAAAAAGTTCTGAATTTAACTTATCATAGGACTTTGACAAATCTAGCTTGATCAACATTCCTATTCGTTTCGTGACCTTTAAAGAATGAATGGCTTTGTGTTCTACCATAATTCCATTTAGGATTTGCATCCCCTCTACAAGCCCTATCTGCTATGGAGAAATGAGATGAGTAAACATGGGTTTTAGCCTATTCATAATGACCTTCATTATGATCTTGTATACCACATTGCATAAGGTTATTGGCCTAAAGTCACTAGGTAACTTAGCCTTCTCCTTCTTGGGGATAAATGATAGGAAGGTAGTATCAAGGCCTTTAGAATAGTTTTGGGTTTCCAAGATTCTTCTATTGCATGAGAGAAAAACCATGCCTCAAGATATACATGTGTATTTGAAGAAGTAAATTATGTTAAATTACTGGTGAGAAATAAATTTACTAAGAGGATATTAAAGACAATAAAAAAAAATCACAAAACGTAAAGACAATGTTTAATCCTAGAAAATCCAAATCTAGGGAAACAAAATCAAATAAAATTCTATTAGTTCCTTGTGTTCGTATATGTCAATATTAAAGTTTCACAGATCATTACGATGTTCTCCTAATCAATCTTCTCTCCTTAATAAGTAAACTAAATAATGAAAGCAACACACATACAATAGTAAGTGGGACCCTACTTTAAGATGATGACATAAGGAGCCTCCACAACATATTATGGTACTAAAGTCAACAAATGATGCATTGTTTTTCTTTGTGGATACCCGGGTCTTGGTTATGGTCTGGAATCAATATTTAATGCCCCCTTATGAATGTAACAAATAAAAATGTTAGAGGAAATAAAGTTCATGTTGCATATTAAAATGTCTTGTTTACATTAATGACAATGGTCATATCTAAACATTGAAAATTGGGGTATCATTATACTTATAGGTAGCATGAAACTTTATTCATTTGGGTTAATATTTGGAAGCCCAATACAATGTGAAGGTTGGAATATAGTTCATGGTATATACATTTGTTTTTTAGAGTATACAATGTGTCATCACTTGGTAATACAATTTGCATGTATTGGTGGTGGTGATTGTGTTTAAACAAATGAATTACATGCATGAAATCCCATTCCATGTACGTTATCCCACATGAAATTGAATTTGATCATTTATGGTTCTTTTGTGACCTTTCCATCTCATAATATTCACCTGAGATTTCCTTTTAAATTTATATCATTAACTACCTTCATTTAATGATGTTGTAGACAATTATCAATAACCTATTTTAACTCATATTCGTGGAATGTTCCAGCACTTCCCATGACCATGTGAATAATGATTATGTAATGAGATCATGTTCAAAATTATTAGAGGTTAGTATTATCAATCTAATTTGGCATTTATACTCTATTCATTTTGTTATCTAACCAACCATGACATCAATCCTTTCACTAGCCACTGCTCCTGATTTTCCCTCATCGTTACTTCTTTTTAGTCTAGACTTTGGCCTTGATTACCACTTCATGTAATGTCAAAAAGCTATGAACTTTTAGGAACATCGAGTACATTTGGCTACCCTGATCTTAATTGGTTTCCATTCAAACTATATATGACCATCGTTGGATGTTGAGGATGAAGGTTCTTGGAGCATAGGGAAACCATTCCTCAGTGCACAAATTTACAAGTTATCTTTAAGGAAAGATAGAATATTTTAGTTCTTGATGAATTGAATTTAAAATGAGTTCATTATCCCTATTCCCGTTCTTCTCTTGTTTTATCTATTGATTTCTTAACTTGTAATCTTAGAGTTCCTCAAATGTCCCTACAAAATATATCTATTACCAATAAAATTCCTTCTTTAACGTTCTTAAAATGAACTATTCACTTGAGAGAAAAATAAGAGCCAAACTCCTTTATCATTCTTAAAATGACCTATTCATTCGAAGGAAAAATAAGAGCCAAACATTCATCTTTGTCATTTTAGAACTTTCTTTCTGCTCGTCTTTATGAATCCAACACTACCCTTTAAGCTTTAAGTTTAGGGATTCCCTTCTAAATGTATTTTTTTTTCTTCCAGGATTACTTTCAAGATATATGTGAAGTTTTGTCTTGTTATACAACTAGATAAATACATAACTGTGCCATACATTTTAGAATGCAAGCCCTTGAGACGCCAGGTCTTAGGCACAAAAATACTTAATTATTTTCAAAGTTTGCCATATCAATGTCTATTCTCCATGGTCATGAACAAATTTTGACATTACCTTGTATTCATTCTATAATCTTGCAATGAAAATGTATTGCATGATCCACGAGGGCCGCATCCATATAATCTATTCTTAAATGAGATCAAATCCTGAGAAATTTCTTCATGATTACTATCCTAAGAGATGGGCATTATGTCTTTCTTGTCACATATGCATTTATGTTTTATTACATGGTCCATCTGAAAATGAACGTACATACAAACTCATGCACCATGATTAATTTGACAAACATACCCTACTCTCTTTTCATGTTGGAATCTCCATAAGGGTTCTGTACAACCCAGTCCTATCATCATCTTGTTCTTAGACCCACATTCTGCTTTCTTTTAATAATGTTGGGTTATCCTTTAAATGCTTAATCTATTCACCCTATTCATTTTTTCGCTACATGAGTAAAAAAATCCACAGTGCATACAACATCGTTACAAGACATCCACCATTGCATGATTAAAGTGTGCGTCTTAAAGAATGAGCCCTTCATACCTTATGGTCTTGGGCACAAAAGCGCTCCATCTAGTTGAAGGTCACTAAGGTAGTGTCTCCCCTCCTCAACCTTGAACAAAATATGGTTCTAATGTGTGTGTGTGTGATATTGTAATGAAATAGCTTGTCGAGCCACATCATTTTATTCCCCCGCAAAAGAAAGTTTTGGTTTTCATCCATAGCTTTATGTTTTTGGACAAAAGTTATATATATTCAGTCAATGAGAAAACCAATACTTCTCACTTGTGTAAACCCCAAATATTACATATATGCTTCAATAGGTTTTTATCGTAGTAATGGTATTTAGGAAATCCCTCTAAATCAATGAGTGGGCACAATCACACTATCACTAACAATCATTCACATATTTTATGTCTACCAAGTACTGAGTGGCAAGTTTCTTTCATTCCACAACCTTCACATGAAATTTAATGCCATAGATCGGTTATCTCATGAGACTTTGATTAAATAAAAATAAATTTTTTAAGTCCAGTCATTTTTCCCTGTCAATTAAATACGATGCATATTGTGTCAGTGATTTATCATCACGATGTGCTAGACCTGTGCAAAGTTTGAGAAATGTTCCAAACCATATATTTGATATCATTAACAAAGAATTCTTTCATTCTCTTTCATGTTGTGATTAACAATATAACAAAAAACTGTAACCATGATCCTTTTCATTAATCATAGATAATTTTTCTCCACGTATTCACTAAGAAATTATCCATTCCCTTCCAAAAATTTCCAAAGTGTTTGCTGTTCGAAACTCTTGTAATGTTAGATTTATTAATGTTGGAATATTTTATATTATCATGACTTTCAAATAGCATGATGTTTCTTTTTCAACATGAGTTTTTTTAATTGTAATAACCTGGGAGGGGCAATAAACATTAGAGATAGAGGATTGGGAATAAGAAGAGACAAGAGTCCCAAATTTTTAGTGCACTTTGGTGGAGACTCCAAAGATTTAAGACAACTATTGCAAATTAGTGTTGTATATTCAACTGGTCAACCTATTGCCCAACCCCCATATCCATTTGTTTATAACAAACCTAACATTGGTATACCAACTGCTCCTCATTTTTCAATCAAAATTGTCGTCCCTACCAAAAATGGTTTCTAGAATGTTATTCAAACACAATATTTACAATATGTCTAGGGATGACCAACAATTTATTTGCCTCCCCCCTCCCCCTCCTATGCCATGTCTCACAACAGTTGCAATTTTCTACCACATGCATTGTTACCAATCCTCAACCAATCGCTCAATATTTTACGCTTGTTATCCATCCTCCTCATCTTGCTGACAGTATTGAAAAATAAAAGGCCTAAGTAATAAGATCGTATTCCTCTCATGGATCATCTCATTCTATCACCTCTCATCCCCATCACAGTCAGTAGGAACAACAAGTTTAAAGTGCAATGAAAATAAAGTTCGCATCACATGAGTCTAAGTGCTAGTTTATCTATATTTACAAATCTATTTTTTGTTTGTGGATATACTATGATTCCAATTTTCTACTCGCTCAACATCATAACATTTCAATTTGTTTATGGATTTTTTAACACTTATTTTCAACATAACTACATTTTTATTGTGTGATCTTGTATGCATAGATGGGTGGAAAACACTTATATTTGAGATATCAGTGTTATTTGGGTTTTATGACACAAAGGCCGTATCTTTTAACGATCTATATGCATATATTTTATGGATTGTTTTGGATGATACTTGGCGCTAGAGATACTAGGGAAATCATGGGAGACACATGGTGATTTATCATTTTATGTTTGATGAAATGGTTTGGCACATTTCTTCCATCACTTATTCATGGATATCTATGGATCCATATGTATGATATTATTCTGTTTGCATATTAGAAGGATGCAAAACTTCATACATCACGGTTTACATCAACATAATTATTTTTCATATTTTAGTTTGGGACATATATATGCATGGCCAATGATAATTTAAAAATTAATATTTTGAGAAAATGAATTTAGTCGGGAAGTGAAATATAAATGGTTTGTTTAATGGATTAGGAGGGTCCCAACTACTAGGAAATTAAAGCCTAATATTTAAAAATAATAATTTAATTTAACTTTTTCCTTTAGAAGCCCTATCCTATAATCAACGCTTGATTAGAAATTAAACTACAACAAACACACAGGTGGTTCAACTTCCCAAGCTACTTTGAAGAATTATAAAAGAGTAGGGGGGAAATGAAGGAGGAGAGAGAACATTACAAGGAGAGGTATGCATTAAATAATTTCTAGTTGTCATTCCTTCCTTTTGATTTTTCTTTTTTGTGAGTTACAATAAGCTAAATGAAAGGTGGCAGATAATTATTTCGAAGGGAAGATAGAATTTGAAAATCAAATCCACTCAATCTTTGAGCACATCTTTTTAGGTAACTTGGATTCATGTGATTTATTTGTTGTTAGAAGGTCTGTTTCATGATTTATCTAGTGCTAAAAACGATTAATATTGTAGATAAACATAATGTCTATGATTTTATTTGATCATTAGAAGGTGTTTAAAGGTTGTCTCATAATGTTTCTCTTTCCAGGGTGTTTGTATATGACCTCTTTTGCATTGAAGATACTTAGAATCTAATTTGGCAAAAGATGATGAACCACAGTTGAGGGTTCAAAATGTTGACCCCAATTTTTTTTTGTGATTAGTGTGGAAGAGTCATTATTTATCATTATGAATCATAGAACCCTAAAGTCTGAGATTGTATTATGCTGTAGTCAAAAGTATCTGTTTAATAAATTGACCTTATTTCTATATCTTTTATGTTATATATTTCTCGTAGAATTCTCTACTTTTATCCGAAGTTTGTTCTCTTAACTTTATAAAATTAAATGCAATTGAGGCTCTACTATTTTTGGGGTTGCAAGACTCTAGAATACTCTCTAGTTTGCTACTATTTGATGTCTGATTTTTAATTATATTCACTTATTTTTCTATGCACAAACTCTATTTCTATTTTCTTTTAATGAAATTTCAGTTATAATTTTGTAAATATTAACCAAGTAGTTTTTTTTTGCTTTAAATTTCCTATAAATAATCCATCATTTTTATCATAAAAATCTATAAATTCCATTCCAATCGATCATAATACTTGGGCGTAAAATATCAGACAAATTTGTCCCACTATCTCACCTGCCTTGTGAGATTCAAGGAGTTGATTAAGAGAAGTACAAAAGCTTCTCTTTGGTCACAAATATTTTGGTGACCATACTGGGGAATGATTACTTCCCTTGTCATCTTAAATCTATCTTGGATCCATGAATATTCAATCTTTTAAACAACCTAATATCTAATTTCATCTACGTGATTAGAATAATATTTCTCACTGTTGGCTCATAAGAATCATCAAGGAAAAGACCCCAGGTTTAGGCATGGAGGCCAACAGTGGTCTGCTGTGGTCTAGGACATTGCTAGCATTTTCACCTCACCCTGAAGGGCAAGGAGTCTCACCCGAAGTGCGCCACGACCAAAGGGGAGAAGGGTTCAGCAGGGGATTGAGAGAATAATATTCAGGCACAGGTGATCATACACATGTGTCCATAATACATGAGATAGAGATAGCGATACCCTAAACTCATACACATGGATCCATCATGAATAACATAGAACTAACATCATTCTAGTGTCAATCTAGTAATCACCATATTCATGCAACGAGTAGACTATTTAAAATTTTCATAAGCCCGCAGAACACAATACGAATTACATTATAAGTACGTCATAACTCAACATCTCGCCATAAATAATACATAGAATACTTGGCTTAGTAGCTCAGTCAGATCGGCTCTGCAACCCAGTTCCTTGGCTCCTAGATCTTCTTACGTTGGCCTCTACATCTGCATACCTCCTCGGAAACAAAGTCCTCCTGTGTCCAGCGGGGTCAACAACAACCCCTTCCTTTCTATTATTCCCCTTTTTATATCCTTCCCAGTTGCCTGAACTGCCAGTTCTCACTCGGCTTCTTGCTCCCTTGGCTGCTTTTGTGCCTTCCCATCTCCTCGGCTACCTTGGCCTTCTGCTACCACTTTGCCATCACTCCCCCGCAACTGCTCATTCTACCACCCAACCATTGCTGCCATTTGTCGTTTCCCACCCTACGGTTGGTCAAAACTGGTCAAAACTTCTTCAAAATTAACAAAGGCTCCAATAGGCCCCAACCACAATTTATTAACTCGTCCTCGAGTCAAGTCATTTCAACCTCTAGCGGCTTTGTTGCTGCTTCCATGTGTTCTATGGGTGGTGGCCGTGTTTCTACGAGTGTTGTCTCCACTGTCTGTTTTGTCAGAACCTCTATTGCTGTGATACTTTCTTGTGGAGTAGGCATCTTATTCATCTCAATCCTAGCTTGTGGCGTGGTATTTGCCTCTGTGGCCCTTTCTTGACCTTGTGGCTCCTCCATTCCAAACAAAGTCTCCAACTCTAGGACTACTATTGTTGTTTGTTGCCTGAACCCATTGTATTGCTGAATTGCCAGGTCCCAGTTTGCAAGCTTTGCATCGGCACTTTTTGTGAATGCCTTGGTTGATTTTGATGCTAAAGTTGTTGGTCGTTGGCTCTGCAGGTTGTCCCATTTTTGGCTTCTTGACTCGCATGCCTCATTCGACAACAAGACCTGCATCCGAACCAGGGGCTGTAGGTCTCTGATTATTCTTTTCAACCTTGCTGATTCCTCCTCAATTGCATCAACCTAGGCCTAGAGGAGGTCGATTTATTCAGTTATGTGCTGGAGATGAGCATGGTCTATGCATGCCCTTCTACTGGTAAATAGGGATTGAATTTGTTCTCTTAATGGGTAGACCTGGTGATCTTTTAGAGCTAGATTTCCTGACCAATAACGAACCTTTCCCATTAAGGTGTATTTGTCGGTGAGGGCTTCAGCTAAGGCTTGTTTCTTCATCTCTAGCTCTCTGACCTTGCTTTCAACCAACCACATGTAGATTTCTACAAGATCAGGTAGTGCAGACTTGATAGTCTCTATATTCCACTTCATTTATGCATTTGTGGTTGGTAGGCACATGCATGCCATCTGTATATGATTGCAGAAGTCGATCAATGTGCAGGCAGACACATCCACTAGTACTTTTGTGTTGGAACCAATGACGGTTGGCCATATGGGTTGGAACCATTAGGTAAGCTCATTCACTTGTGCTTGCAATCATGTATTTTCTTTCCGCATTCAATATCGTTCTTCTATCACTGCGAGCAATTTCATTTGTTGTTGCCCATGTTCCTTGGCCAAGTCCTCATGAAGGCTCTTGGCTTTGTGGATTGCTTGTTGAATAAAAGAGAATAAAAGAGTGTATCGGCCTACATTATGTCTGGTTCCGAGAATTGTTTCTGTAAGGGTAGGCTGCTTTTAATGGACTTATCGGAGTGGGAGGCGGGTGAATGTTATTGCTGGGATGGTTGTTGGGATCGCTGAGTGGACTATGGTGTGGTCGGAGTGATTCTAGTGTTTGGGGGGACTGTGAGCTTTATATGGATAGCAGGTAAGTATGGGATAGTCCTTTATCCTTGCCAACTAGTATCTAGGCATCTCCTAGTTGGTGTGTCCAACTCAAGCATTGGTGTTGTACTCTGGGTAGGTGGAATCCCTATGGTCATGGTGGCGCCTTCTTTTCAACTAGCTAAATGGGAGGATCTCTGACACAGTTTCCGAGGTGGAAGCAGTTTGCGAGGATGACTCCTGTAACAGGTGTACTGTAGTGGATGTGGTGGCAGGGATCTCCTCGGCTATGGCCATTGTGGGAATTGGGTTTTTGACCTCAACAATGAGGTGGATGACTGGAGTTGGGGGGTTAACTTTTAGCCCTCTGGTAGTTGACCTTTTGACTTGGGGGGTGTGAATAACTTGCTTCTTTTGCGGCTTAGGTATCGACATTGGGGAGGGAGCCTAGGCTACACCCGTGGGAGGTGCCATTGAGAGAGGTGGCATTACAATAGGGAACAACATCGTTGAACCTTCAAAATGCTCGGAATAGTCACTCTCACCTGGCTCAAAGCTTGCAATTGTCCTTCTTACCTTGAACATTTTCTCTTGCATTTGGAGCAACATTGGTTGGAGTACTTCATCCGCTGCCCTCTTGTTGCTGCTTTCTACCCTCTTTTCCTCTCGGTTCTGTGGTATCAGAGCTCCGAACAGGTACTTGGGCTTCCCTTCTCTCACTTCACAGGCCACTCCTGGCTAGGACTCCACTTCTCTGCGTAAGGTCTCCTCTCTTAGGCTAAACCTTAGTGGCCTTAATTTGAATGTGGTGGGGTTGACACACTGTGGTCTGAGATAAGTGTGTACGTGTGAGGCACTGAACCAGAGCTCGCCTGAGAACTCATATAGGAGAGTCCTGGGTATTCTCTCCGTGGATTGAAAGGAGTCCACCATCTATGCATACTAACTCTTGAAGGCTTTTTTGTTGATATCTTTTGTATTGGGATCCCCCAATGCCCTCCACGGTTCGTACCTGAGCATAATTAGCTGGTCTTTAATAATAGTTGCCATATGCCTTTCTGGTGGTGGCCTCCACTTCCACATTGCCAAAGTCGTTACCAAGTACCCGAACATAAAGCCAATGCTCTACTGGTAGACATCCTCACATGCCTCAAAAAGTTTTTTGAGCATGAAAGTTGACCAGTTGAGTATCTCTCCCTGATAATAATGTTCTGATGTTGAAACAGTGTCTAGGGTGCACTTGTTTCTTGTGAAGTGACTCACTGTCTTGCCAATGAGGTAGCAGGTGAACTAGATGTTATCTTTGTTGAAATTGTCTAGCTTCGTGCCCTTTCCCCCTCACTCTGTTCCATAGCTGGCGTAGATTTTGTCTTCTGTATGTTTCTTCCCCTGCTTGGCCCTAGTCTGGAATGCTGTGCTCATTGCATTCCCCATTTATGCCAACCTAGTTAATCGATAGATATCTTCAACATGAATAGGGTATTCTTTGTCCAACCATAGCAAACCTCTATGCATCTTGCTTGCCAATAGATTGGTGCTCTGCATGGTGGCCAATTGGGTGTCAAATACAGGCAGATTTCATAGGTTGAACAACATAGACCTCTGTAGCCCTCCAAAGTCCTCTCTGATTCTGGAGGTCTTGGTGCCATCCTTGCAATGAAATTCCTCTTTGTATACTACCCTTTTCATTGCGGGAAATTAGAATTCGTCTGTGAAGTCATTGTCGATGAGATTCGACTGGTCATACTTCCCGTATAGGTCATCCATGGCTTCAATTCTTGCATCCAGAGCGGTTTGTGGGACTGATATGATTATTTTTTCCATCATTCTAATTTTGCTATAAATAATTTTAACTGGTGGTCTCTTATTTCTATTGTGTTGCTCGTGTTCTTCCGAGTGATTCTGGAATCCTTCTGTTGTTTACATTCTCCTAAGATTTATGTAGCCTATTCTGACATGATGTCCCCTGACTGATGTGGATTTAATCAACTAATTATTCTGATGACCTTTCCATGTATTCTATCCATAGATTGCCACCATCAGCCAACTGGTATGTGCCAACTATGACGTGGGTTTGGAAGGTACAAAGTGGGTTGCATGGCATCTTTATTCTGCTGCGATGAGCTTATTTATTAACTAATTCTATGCTTAATGGGAAAGATTTTGTGACCCTATCTTGACAGTTGCCTTATTGATTACTTAATTGGGAATTATCTAGTAGTACGGTAGATGGGACGAGTACTTTTGCGGTCATCAATTCTGGAAAAGGTGCGTACCTATGTGTATTATGCTAACACAGGTTGACACACGTGGTTGTTGTCCCTAGTGACTAGGCATACCACTATAATATGACATTATATGGCCATTGACACTACCCCTGCCGACCACAAATGGTTGTGGTATCCCAAATTGGCCACAACCTTATTATTCGGAAGAAAATCATTTTTTTTTCACTTGCGGAAGGGATTCAAGCATGCACCATTCACCAATCCCTGTAGTAAAAATCCATCCAGTTGCATGAGTCTTACTGCACCATGTTCTTTTATTTGTGTAATGATGAATGGGCCTAACCAGTGCATTTGTAGTTTTTCTGGGAACTTAAGGAACTTGCTGTCATAAAGGAGCGCTTGGTCGCCGACTTCAAACGATTTTTTCTTGATTTGTCTATCATGCCAAGCCTTCTATCTTCGTTGCTCGACAGATTGATTTAACTCCTCTAGGAACCATGTTTCATCGAGTTCCATCAGCTGGCTTAGTCTGTTTCTCAAGGCACTACTCTTGGTCATTCCTATAGCCTCTAAAATCAACATGCTGGGCAGTATGAACTCACTAGCACCACTGCCTCTCTGCCATAGACGAGTTGGAATGGTGTTTTTTTATGGACTCTTTTAACTATTTTCCTATATGCCCAAAGAGTCGCTATAACTCTTTCATCCCAGTCATCCCGGTTGGCTGATACAATTTTTGTTAGCCCTCTTTCCAATATCTTGTTAAATGCCTCTACTGCACCAATTGCCTGCAGATAATAAGGACTACTCTTGTTATGCTATACCATAAAAGTTGTTAATAGAACTTCAATTGCTTCATTCAAAAAATATGTGCCTTGGTCTCTTGTGAGGCTCCTCAGACATCTGGATGTTGAAATGATATTTTCAAAAATGAATCTTGCAACTGTTTCCGCTGTGTAATCTTTTACTAGTGCAGACTCTGGCCATCTTATTAGATATTCTGTTGCTATGATGATGTATCAGGCTCAGGAGTGTCTTGCTAGTAGGGAGACTGATCCAATGAAATCTATTGCCCACCTATCGAATATCTACACCATATGAACTGAGTGTAGTGGTAGCTTATCGCGTCGAGAAGGCTTACCAATCCTTTGACAGACATCACAATTATTAGCAAACGCCTTCGAATCCTTATGTATAGTGGGCCACCACAATCCTCCATGTAGTATCTTCCTTGCGGTAGCCTAGCATCCTACATGACCTCCCACGACCCTGCGTGGCACTCCCATAGGACGGATTATCTTTTGTGTTGTAGGACACAACATCTAAGTATTTGGTCCAAGCCAATTTTGTAAAGGTGTCCTCCTATGAGTTGGCAATTTGTATTTCTGAGCACTAAGTGCCTCTTCTGTGTTGTTGTGTATCCCTATGGGCAGCTGCTTTTTTCTAGTAAAGTAGCAATTTCCTCTAGGTAATTGGGTATGGTTTCTATCCTGAAGAGATCGGCATTGGGTAATCGATTGTCTATTGCCCCATCATTCTCCCTTGTTTCCAGGTGAGATAGGTGATCTGGGCCTACATTCAATCTTCCTGGCTTAACAACCACTTTAAACATGAATTCTTGAAAAAGTAATAACCACCTACACATTATTGCTTCTAGTACTGGCTTGTTTACTAGGTACTTCAGTGTATAATGGTCTGCAAAAAATTTTAATGGCGCACCTAGTAGGTAGTGCCTACACTTTTGGAGAGAGTAGAACATTGCTAGAGCTTCATGTTCTATTGTTGTGTAGTTTTTCTTTGCCATAGAGAGCTTTCTGCTTGCATAGTATACCGGATGATCCATCTTCTCTCTTGGTTGCGCTAGGACTGCTCCTAGTGCTATTCCAGACACGTTGATGTGTACATGGAACATTTTGTTCCAGTTAGGGTACACCAATATGGGGGCACTTACTAACCTTTCTTTCAGTTTGTTCAATGCTGCTTGACAATCAGTTGTCCAGATGAATTCCTTTGTCTTCCTTAGTAGTTTCTCCATTGGGGCTGTTATGGTTGCGTAGTTTCTGATGACCCTTCTGTAGTACCCCGTATGGCCTAGAGTTGCTCTTATTTTCTTTACATTGTGGGGTGGTTCCATGTGGATGATTTCTACTATTTTGGCAGGGTCCACGCAGACTCCATCCAAGCAAACAATATGGCCCTGCAGCGTTACAAAGGGAACTGCGAAAATGCATCTTTTTAAACTTAAAGAGATATGCAACTTTTTGCATCTTTCAAACATTACTCTCAATAGAGTGGTATGCTTTTTCAGTAGGCTGTATACTATCTAGTCGTCCATGTCACTTCTAGGAACTTATGAATGTAATCTTGGAATGCGTCTATTATAATCCTTGAAAAGACTGTTGGCTCATTCTTTAACCTAAATGGCATTACATTGTATGCATATGACCCCCACTTCGTCGTGAAAGTTGTTTTCCTTTTATCTTCTTCAGCTATTCAGACCTGGTGGTAGCCTGAGAAGCCATCTGTGAATGAGTATGCCTCATTCCTCACAACATTGTCTAGGACTTCGTCGCTGAAAGGCATGGCGAATGGGTCATGCATGCAATATGATTTGTGCTTCACTAGTCAGACACCTGTTTTCAAAACAATTTTCATCTCTCCCAATTTATATTTTATCCCCTTGAGTTCTGCTACCGAAGTTGGGAACAGGTCAAGGTATTCTTGTAATAAATCAAAAATTTCTTTGCTGGTTTGTTTGTCCAAGTAGTCTCCCACTGATGTTATCTTGGGCTTATCTTCTATCCCTACATTCTATTTTCTCAGCTTCACTGGTAGGAGATGGCCGCCTTTCGTCGAGGGATTCTCCTGAATCCCCCTTTCTCCCTATTTTTCTTCAAAGGATAGGTGTTTAAGCCCTTCCAATCCATCTTCTTCTGGTTCTGCATCAATTTTTTCGTAGGTCACAAATCTTGGCGATTCCATATCATACAAGCGCTACAGAAAGTTTTCTTCGTGCTCCCCTTCAACTAGCGTCTCTAAGGTGAACAAAACCCATTTCACCACTTGAAGTACTTCTTTCATTTGTGCTTCACTACTTTTGAATGAAAAATATGCGATGAACTGTGCTTTCAAGGCATCCCAAGTAACCATTTGTCATCGTAGTTCCTCCCGGATGTACCAAGCCTGGGGGATGGCACTGAGGGTGTGTATAAAAGCATGCACCCATAGGTCCTTTAGCAACCCTCAAATTTCCCAGTTGGTCGTACACTCTTTGATATGCTCCTCAGGACTCAAATTCCTCATGTATTCTTTTTCATCTGGTGGCCGATCTTCTTTCTTGCTGAACCTCTCCTTCATTGCTTGTTTGGCATCCTTCCAGTATTTTAATACTTGGCAGTGTGCTTTCCACCACCTTGTTGGTGTTTCCATGAGTGCAATGTCCAATAAGGGAATTCTCTGGTTTTTTGGTACATCCTAGTCCATCCTGTCTAGGAATCGATCTATTGGTTCAAGGCCACAGTACTTTGGGTTGTCGCCCTTTCCTATGTCTCCCGAGGTTACTCAACTTATCATTACACATCGCCGGGTTGTCAGCTTATACCCGCCCTTCTGCCATGAATCCCATGTAACTTCTGAACCAACTTTTGAACTTTGGATGCTCCTCCAACTAACTGATCCTCCGGCTATGGGCTTTTTTTAGTCCTCCCTCTTTCCTACCGTGAGTGTATACAACTGATATAACATCCCTAGTTCCTCCCTGTCATCCATTACCTCTATAAACCTGGGTCCTTGGTAAGGGTCCAATGGCTAAATCACCCTTAGTCCTTTTGCTTCAAAGATCATTAGTTCCTTCTTCAAATCTATGAAAACATAGTTCTCGTATCCCTAGTCAATCCCCAAGAGCGCTAGATAGATCATTAGTTCCTTCTTCAAATCTATGAAAACATAGTTCTCGTATCCCTAGTCAATCCCCAAGAGCGCTAGATACGGGTATTTATCCACCATAATGTCTATTACTTTGAACTCAGTGTGCATTTTCACTCTCGCCACATCAACCTCTACATTCTTCAATCTCCCGACAGGAAATATACAATATTGATTTTCCATTCTCAATTGAATTGTTGAATACTTCAACTATGACTTCCCCATTGCCTCCCAGGTCTTCCGGGGTAGCATGTTTACATATGACCCTAGATCTAGCATGATGTCCCTTATCTAGAATCCTGCCACCCATGCATTGATTCAAAACTCCTTCCACTTCTTTTCTTATTTCATTTCACTCTCCTGGAGGCTTTTTCTGACCAAGCTTCACATGGTTGTCCCGTGTCCTCTCGTTCTGCGGATACCACGACCTTTAAGCTTTTTGTAATTCCTTCAGCATGGCCTCATCTTCAACAATTTTAAGAACAGTTTAAACCATTCCCCGATGGGCAGTGCAGGAGCAGCCCCATAGACTTGTTGTCTTTGAGTGTTCCTACCTTCAATCATTCCCTCAAACAATTTAACTGCTTCTCGATAATACTTATTTTGATGCTCGGGATGATATGCCTTTCGTGGTGACGCCGATTTGACGATCACAGAGGGTTCCTCGGCATAACAATATTCCTCTATCTTCTTCCCTCCTTAGGTGACTATATTAGTATTTGTAGCGGGGAAACCTTCGTCAGTCCGAGGCTTGACATTCACTAGGTTGGCTCCTCACTGTCTCGTTCTCTCTTCCCATTTCGTAATGAGCTCTAGGCAGTCTTCCATCGCATGGGTGTTAACTCTACATTGCAAATACCATGGTCTTCTCGGGAGTGGGCATTCATTTGCAACATGTCCTTATCGCAATTATAGTATCTTAAGGGTCCCCTACCCCCCTTCCTTCCTTCACATCCGTTTCCTCCTTGCCCCCCTCGACTCACTTCAATGACCCTGAACGTGGATCTATCCACCCTTTTTGCTAGAGCATCTAGCGCTCGACATTGATGGGTGTGATGAGTGGTCGATGCGCAGAAATCTCAGTAGTTATCATTGGGGAAATTGGAATATTTTTGCAGAACTGGACACATCCGCAGTAGATGTCCATGTGTTTTACAAATCTCGCAGAATTTTGTGTTATTCCTTCTTGGGAAGGGTCCTTATGCTGCGATTTCCACAACTTCTGCGGTGGGAGTAGTTCCAGACGATCCTATCACCTCCCTGTTTGGTTAAGACCTCGTAGTTGCAGGCACTCCATCGCAACATACCCTTCCACCAGATAATGGGTGCACCAAATGTTGGGTTTGACTGGTCATATGGGCTAGAGGTCTCCCAGCTTCTCGGTTAGATTTTCGATTTGTCTTTGCAAGCCCATGATTGCTGGATCTTGCAGACTCATGCCTCCTCGCTATTCATGGGGATACCCTGCCATTTCTTATATCTGAGATGCTTGCTCTAATGCATCTTGCAAGGTTCCTATATTCTGTTGTGTCAGCGGTGTCCTGGTTAGGGGAAAGAGTGCCTTCATGAACCAGTCCTACTAGTGGTTTGGGTCCAAGGTGTAACTTACCTTGGCAATGGCATCCTTAAATCTTTGCATGAGCTCCCAAGCAGTCTCACCCTGCCTCTATTTAATTTCCCATAGCTTTGATAGCCTTGCTGATTTGTTTGGGGTACCTTGAATTCTTGCACAAATCCCCTCTTAATATCATCTATGGTTGTGTTCTGGTTCTATTCTGTCCACTTTATGAACCAGCGTAGAGTCCATTCTCTTAACGTGGTTTGGAATTCCACCCCTCGAACATTATCCAGAGTCTTATGGGCCCTCCAGATGGCTTCATAGAGGTACCAACGTTGCTCCACATCCTTTTTCCCCTTTCCTGAAAACTTCGAGTATCTAGTAAATGATCTCGCCATACTGCTCTGAGTATTAGCTAATAGCACAAAACCTTTGGTTCCCGGCTGTAAGGTTCCTTGTAGTCCCAAGTTACTGTTATAGATGGTTATTGTATTACTTCCAATATTGAGACCGTTTCTGTATTTCTCCTGCTCACTGTATATTTGTGCCACTTTGGCTAAGTTAAGGATGAATTCTTGTAGTTTGTGATAAGGAACTAGGGGAAGGTCGGGGAAAATGCCACTCACATTTTGGGGTTGGGGCTACTGAACCTTGGTGGATGCCTAGTCCTTGTCAAATAACCTCCTCATCTCATCACCCATATTGTCGTAATCTTCATGGAAACATGGGTGTTGGTCTTGCAGTCCTTCTTCCGCAACCTTCAGGGAGGATCCCCCATCCACTCCTTGTTGCGATTCCTAATCCGCAATATTTCGAGATGGTCCTCCCCCTATTTCCTGTTGTGATCCTTTTTCCAAAACCTGTAGGGAATGTCCTTCCTCCTCTTCCCGATTCCAACATCCCTTCTTCCTGCATCAGGGTTGCCTAGCATCATCCTCTCCCTTTTTCCTAACTCGGGGTTTTCTGCTCACCACTCCTATTTGCCGGGACCCTCTCCTTCCTTCTCCTAGGGCCTGAGCTACTCTTGCTTGACACTTGTCCGCTAGCAGCACCCTCCTCTATGCTCCAACATCCCTAGATCTCTTCAATCCTTGTACATCCATCCCCTCGTAGCATCCCTATCCCCTTTGTGGCAACATTTTCCCCTTTAGTTCCTTCCCCTGATACTGGGGTTCTACGCTTCCATTCTGGTAGTGGGTAAAGATAATAGTTCCTCTTCTGCCATAAACATCTTAATCCACATCGGAACTTCCCCTATCAATTCCCCCCTTAGCTCAGTTTTGAACACTGCCTCTGCCTTTGAGTAGGACTGATATATTTTTGCGGCAAACTGGACCACGTATCCCTCCACTATAGTCCTCACATAGAAATCAACCAAACTCATTCACTCGTTATCCAAATTTTGTAGTAATGCAGTGCCAGATGAAGTCCAACTATGGTGGGCCATCACCGATCCACTCGATGGACTTTGCCACTTTAGTTCCCTCAACCAATTGTACAGGTCTCCAGGGAACTTGCACCAGAAAATTTCATACTAGTCGTCTGAGCTATCAGTGTATAAAATTTTGCATGCACCTTACTGATCAGTTGATTCCTGTGGGAAGCTGGTTCTACCACGAATTGGTCTCCCTTGTGGTTCCACCAGTTTCTGATTTCTCTTTTAAACACCCTCGACACCATATTTTGAACCAGTTCTCCTAAATTTAGGTGCCGACAACGGAACCATTTGTTGGCTTGGAAGAATCATCAAGGAAAAGAGCCTAGGTTCAGGCACGAAGGCCAATAGTGGTCTGATGTATTCTAGGACAACGCTGGTATTTTCACCTCACCTTGAAGTGCAAGGAGTCTCACCTAAAGCACGCCACGACCAAAGGGGAGAAGGGTTCAGCAAGGGGTCGAAAGAATAATAATCGGGCATAGGTGATCATGCACATATGCTTCCATAATACATGAGATAGAGATAGAGATACCCTAAACTCATACAAATGGATCCATCATGAATAACATAGAACTAAAAACATTATAGTATCAATCTAGTAATCACCATCTTCATGCAACAAGTAGACTATTTAAAATTTTAATAAGCCCACAGAACATGATACACAATACATTATAAGTCTCAACAACTATCAACTCTGATTACATTGAATCAACAGGACAAAGTACATCATAACTCGGCATGTCGCCATAAACAATACATAGAATACTTGGCTTAGTAGCTCGAGTCAGATTGGCTCTGCAAACTAGTTCCCTGGCTCCCAAATCTTCCTACCTCGGTCTCTGCATCTGCATATCTCCTCAACAACCAAGTCCTTTGGTGTCTGGCGGGTTCAACAACAACCCCTTCCTTTTTGTTCTTCCCCTTTTATATCCTTCCCAGCTGCCTGAAGTACTAGTTGTTGCTTGACTTCTTGCTCCCTTGGCTGCTTCTATGCTTTCCTGTCTCCTTGGCTACCTTTTCCTTCTGCTACCACTTTTCCATCACTCTCCCACAACTGCTTGTTCCACCACCCAATCATTGCTGCCATTTGTCCTTTCCTTCCCTATGGCTAGTTAAAACTAGTCAAAACTTCTTCAAAATTAACGAAGGCTTCAACACTCACTCCTTGATTTTATTCTCCAAAACACTGTTTGAAATGAAAAATGTGCACACAATTGGGTTATTATTTCGAAAAATATTCAATTGCAAGAAGATTGAGAACCATTTGAAAGACGAATCCGTGAACATGAGATTTTTTCTTGTAGATAATTCAATCATGAATATCCTTCATTTCTTTCTAATATTTCAACTTAATTAATGACCATTCGATCAAATCAACAAACTTATCTTATCCCTTAGTTAAATGATCAAAGGAATATTGTGAATTCTCTACTTGACTAGATCTTAAATAACACTTGTACTATTGATTAGTTAAATCAAGATTGGTTTGTAATCACTTGAGAAATTGAAATTGTTGAGAAGTAAGAAGTCATAAATAACCAACATCGTGAACATGAAGGCCAACACATACACACTCCTCATCAATGATAATCATATGAGTGATGAGCCCAAATTCTCTAGATGCATTAAAGGTGAAAGTCCTAAACACACCCTAATAGGTGAAGTTAAAAGATGTAGGGTTATGTTAGAAATTGAAGCTTGATACCGTTTCCTTCAAAGTTTACCTAGTTCTTCTAGGAATACCTCTCCCACTAAGCATATCATGTTTGGAACTTAGTCACAACCTTCATATGGAACCTAGGGGTCCAATTCCTCTGGGTATTCTTCACTAGGTTCAGGATTGATTGTTGCTCCAATAATTTTTATTGGGTCAATATATTCCTCTTTCACACCTCGTCAATCAAATATTACCATAAATGAATATTTAACTGTATTTTCCAATGCTTGCCACAACATTGGGGATAATGACAATGACACTTGTATGCAACTATTTTTGAATTCTCTCCAAGGCAAAGTTACTCCTAATATTTTTGAGCTATCTCCCAAAGCATTTTTGACTTGGGAAGAAATTTTCTACTGGGTTACCGGTGGGTAACCCATGAATCCTATTGATATTTTATTTGATTACAATAATGTCTCCTTTTCCAAAGGAGAAACTATTAAATCATTTAACCTCCATTTTACTAAATTATATAACTAGATTTTTGGAATCATATGCCTACAATGTCAAGTAGAAACGAAACACTATTATAGTGCATTAACTCCTCCTTACTATCAATAGTTAGATGAGAAGAATTCCACTAGCCTTGAATCTACACTCCAAATCTTCTTAGAGTATGAAGAAGAACTCTGCAGAACTAGTGTTCCTTGAGAGGGTCATGCAAATCAATATGACATGTCATCTATTCTTCAACTCATGCAAGACAAGAGAAATAGATTGATCTCTTACGAAAGGGAACTTAAGACACAATCTCAACCACATACCTATTTCTTATCACATGTTCATGTTTCCCAATAGACATACTAACCAAACTCTTTGTTCTCTCTCTCGTGGTACAATTTTTGTGAAAAATACCACAACATAAAAAACTTCCAATCAGAATTAGTGCAAGAGAAAGTATATTTGGAAAAAAAATAGATTCTAATGTAGCAACTCTCGATTGGGTCGATAATGAATAAGTGTTAGCCATTGAAACAGGAAGTTCCTTTAGGGCTCCCCAATGCAAGAAACCAATATTCTATGCAACTTGGAAATCAAAATCCTTGGACTCCTCAATTTTATGTTCATCTATAATTAATAATTCGACATCTAAAAATGTACATTATTATATTTCCTCTTCCTCCTACATGCTACCTAAATTTGAAATCCTGAAGAAGATAGCCAATATCAAAGCTGATTCATCCTTGCTTGACATGGAATAAATTCTTGAACAACAAAGGCAATTGAAGGATTTGTTGAAGGGAAAATAGCTGAACCAGTTAATTCCCTTCAAATTCAACCAGAAGTATAACACTGCCAAGAGAAAGTACTTGATGTTCATAACCCACCAAGTTCTCTTGGAACCCCTCCTTTCTATGTCTCCATGAAACTCTATGATAAAATAACATATCATTGCTTGGTTAATGGAGGCTCTGAACCCAACGTAATTCTTAAGGTCATAATGGGAGAATTAGGTATATAAAGCTTAGAAGATACCCTAAGGAAAGTACTTGCATTAAAAAAATATTTATGGGAAACAATTGGGAAAATCAAGGATATCATGCTAGTTGTATGTGCTCATCCCAAAATTAGAACTACTTGCAACATAGAGGTTATGGAAATGATAGTCTTGAACTATTCAATCATTATGGGTAGAGATTGGCAAGTCTGAATCGATGGATATATCTCATTTGATGGCATGCATATGACCTTGAGTAAAAATGGTTAAAACATCATTGTTTATAGGGAAGGTCATATTACGCCATATATCAAAGGCCTACCCAATCACATGTTAACTATGTAGAAGAGCATATTGATGTATAATGTCTTTGCACTGATGATAGGATGTCTCCTCCCATGGAGATCCATCAGGAAGCTCAAGTACAGAATTTACATTTTGATGGGGATTCTTCCAATTAAGGTAATGGTGTTGTTGTTGTCTTGCACTGCCCTTTCATAAAATTGCACCAATATGCGTTTAGACTCGAATTTCAATGCATTAACAATATTGTAGAATTTGAGGCACTTCTCTGAGGGATAGAGCAATCCTTGACCTTGAGATGTGACTATTGGACTGCTTTTGGAGACCCTGAGCTTGTTGTCAATTTGATAAGGAAAATCTATTCTCCTTCTAATGAGCTCCTTAAGATATACACTCAATTTTTTTGGAAAAAATCTTCAAACTTATGGCTTTCATTATTACTCATATGTTTAGAGAACTTAATTCCTTTGTTGATCAGTTAGCTATGTACGCAACAATTCCTTCCCGTCAAATATTACTTAAAGGGCATAATTGTGTTTACAGTCTCTCTATAATCCCCATATCCCAAACAATGACAAGGAATAGTAGTTGTTCTCTGATGACGAAAGTATTTGCGCTTTCATTTAGAACCATCCTATAAAGGAAAATGAAATCATATCATTAAAAGAAAACAAGTATCCAGGTGGGATTTCTCCTCTAGAGAGCTCCTTTTCACCAAGTGACATTCCTAATTCAAAAATGAAATGTGGAGATGGATCTATGCACAAAATTGGGGAATTTTTTTTGGTAAACATTGGAAACCCTAATGATCCAAAGATATTACAATTTGGGACTCAATGTACCGAAGATGAGAAATAAAAGTTAATTAGCTTGTTTGAATATTTTTCTAAATACCTACATGGTTTTGACCCCAACATCATTCAACATGCCACTCCTATTAGAGAAGATTCCAAAGTAGTTAGGCAGAGACAATGACCAATCAACCCTAATATTGAAGCTACTATTAGAAAAGAACTAGATAAACTACTTCAAGCACAAATTATTTTTCTAGTCAAGTCACCTACAAGTGGGTGGCCAATCTAGTTTCAGTAATAAAGAAAAATAGGGGCATATGCTTGTGTGTAGACTATCGTTTATTAAATAAGGCAAGTTAAAATACAATATCCTTTTCCTAACATGGAGTAGATTTTGCAACAAGTGGAGAAATCTCAAATGATGTCCCTTTTGGATGGGTTTTTTCGTTATAACCAGATTCATGTAAATAAAATGGACAATACAAAACTACTTTTACCACTCTACAGGGAACATTTTCTTGTGAACGAATGCCTTTTGGCTTGCTTATAGTAGGTGCCACTTTTTACAGGGATATGAAATGTCATGTATATGAAATGTGTCACCTAGATTCAAGGTTTTTGGCATACTAGCTACAAAGGTGAGTGACATGGGGCACACGATGGTGTTGCCACGTGGAAGAAGAAATGTTAACTATGCCACATGGTAGTGGATGTATCATAATCCAACATGTGTCAGAAAATGGTTGGACCAAAAAGTAAAGGTGGAATGGTAAGTGGGCCACCAATCTATCGACATATTATAGTATTTTTGAGTTTAGTAGTTATAGTAAGTTGATCAATATCCTTGTAATTTGTATTGATATATTAGGTCCATTGGAGTATTGGACCATGTCAATATATCAAGTCCATTAGAGTGTATGCCCATATTAGGGTAGTAACAAATACCAACATATCAACCCATACGTCATATCAATGATATTGGGACTTCAAAGGAACATGTAATGTGAGTCATGAATAATCTCCAAAATAAAGAGGCTTGAAATAATGAGGGCTAGAGACATAGACTAGTGCAAAGGAACCATATGTTTAAGGGAGCAATGTTTCAATCACCTTGCATGTACATATGATGTTGTGGCCCTTAAAGGGGTTAAAATGTTAAGGAGACTAAATTTAAAGCGTCATAACTTTGTTCCCATAGCTTAGATTAAGATAAAATTTATATTGTTGGAAATCTCTCAATGAGTGGAAGAGAATGTTGGTATTAACAATGTTAAATGAGGTGATGGGAAAAGAAGGATTTTTAGATAACTCCATCTTCATATATACCTTGAAGGTTAATTCTAATTACGCCTCACAACCCTAATATGGCATTAGGGGGCTAGGTGTTTTACATCTCCCATTGTAACAAGACCTACCATACGCCCAAACAAAACACCTTACCAACAAAGGCTTCCCCTTGAAGCGAAAAAGACACTAAAAAATATAGGTTTTAACCTTGTACAATTAATTGATGCAAATAGATTCTTAATTAAATAGAAAATGTGCAACAAGAAATACACACATTAGCAGAAATATTTTACCATATAAACCTAAACAAAAAAAGCTAGAAAAATAAATTTTTTGTAGATTCTTCTTATTATATTATATATATATATATATTATATTATATATATATATATATATATATATAGATATCCACATAAAATCCATAAAATTCCAACCCATTTATCATATATTGGAATAAAACCTTAGTTGCTTAATGGAAACTACAAAACCATGGGTTAAACCACCATGCACCACAAAACCATTAAAGGAAAACATGGTGTGTTGAAAAATTCCAAGAATAGATGGAAGGAAACCACTGAATTTTTTTATTATTTATTTTTTGTTTCGTTTTTTGGGGAGTTACCCTTGAATCCACATATAGGGGGGATTTCCCCCTTGAGAATCCCCTAAGCAAGGGGGTTTCTCCCCACCCCCTATATGAGCCCCCCAATATAGATGGGATTTTTCCCCCTTGTGGCACCCCTCTTGTGTTAGACACAACATACAATCCATGGAGGTAGTAATGTAAAATAACACATACCTAACACATATAAGTTTGTAATACTTCTTAATGTGTATTTATACATTGGAGAGGTGGTTGGAGCATGTAACTTCCTCCTCCCACATTTACCCACTTTCACTAGTTTTCCAGGAGTAAACATGAGTTGAGGTTCACTATGAAAATAATCAACCTCCTATATGACCTTAAGGAAATGGAGTAGAAAAACTTAAGACCTTACTAACTTCCTTCAAGTGTTTCAGGACCTCTAGGAGCTAGCCAACCCCTCCAGGTCTCTAACCCATAAGCTAACTTTCTTTTTCACTGACCTAGAGCCTTAGTCACTCCCTTGACAAGGCCTACAAGTTATTTTAACCTTCCAATCACTCCCATAGGCTTGCTTCCTGGTGACTGTGGACTTTGTTAGTCAGTTCTATGCCAACAACCACGAATAATGAGCCACATTTTTTAGAGCTAAGACTCAAGCTCCTGTCGAGAACTCAATGAAATTTCTAGAAATTATGAATCATATAGAAAAAAGGATTCCAAACCAAAACTTAAACCAGGATTTGACCTAACCTATCCTAACCAGAAATGACATTTCGTTAAACACGTGATGAACATGTAACCTATAAGTCATGAATGCATATATGAACATAAGGATTTGACAACTTATCTGAGGTTTACCAAAAATGATTTATGCCTTCTCATAATAGCTATCATAACACCAATTAAGTCATGCATTCATTAACTAGAAATTCATTGAATGAAATGTGATAAGAGCCATACTTAGATCTGTCATATAACCATTCTTATAACCAACATATAACCAGATAGATAAAAATGATAAAAAAAACCATTAAAGCCACATAATAACAAGTACATTTAATTATCAAGGCAAAGTAAACTTAGGTCTTATTAACCATATGAAAAATCCAACCAAGTCAGGGACTTCCAGGTAGCACCCGACCATATATTGGGCATAACCAAATCCTTCATTCAACCAATCACCCCAGTGCCATATTCCAAGGATGAATGTGCAATCTCATGGTATAAACCAATCCACAAAAAACCAAAGGAATCCAGAGGTTAAACCACCTCCACCCTCACCACACTATGATCTCACCTAAAGTGGCTCCAATATCACAAAACCATACCGAGCTTGGATGCCTCAAAATTCCTTCCCCATCCCTTGAAGAATTTTCTTATCTCCACCCACTTGTTGAGGGATTCTCGGAGAAGGCCATCTCCACCCATAAATATCGGGATTTTAGTGAGACAACCTCACAAAGATCCAAAACCTTCCAGTAATCCAGAGCTCAATCGAGAAAGAATCCCATCACACCATGGCTATCTGGAAATGGCAAGGCAAGGCTAAAAAGCACTATCAAAACCCGACAAAATCCATGCCAATGACAACAAATGAACCAAATACACCCATGCACATACCATGCATGCCGAAGATAGCTAGGAAATCGTACATGCAACCTATTACCTCCAAGTATTCCCACTGCAACTATTTGATCCAACCTTTCCTTGCTTGATCCTTGCTTTCCTTTCCTTTCCTTCCTTTGCTTGCTTTATTTCCTTCTCCTCTTGCTGCTCTTCTCCTCTTTGAAAGTCATTTCTGAAAATGAACTAATCAAAGGCTACAAACTGATGCTCTGATGTCTTTTTATTATTGATGCCTCTAATCTCTTCATTTCTCCTTAATTTTCCTTCGATTTCCTCCTCGCATGCAACCTGTGACCTTTCACCTCCCTTTTCTCCTATTTTCCTTTATTTTCATTAAAAAAATGCCAATAATACCTTTTTTCCTTTTCAAAGCCTTTGCCACTTTCCCCTTAGTCATAATACACAACTAGTGATGCCCACTAGGATATTTTTCCCAACATTCAACTTGAAATATGTGTCCCATGAACTTGGTGTTATTTTTCCTTTATTAAATTTATTACATGAATTTTAACTTGAGGTTGTTATAGACACCTCTCATTTAGGGGAACACTTTCCTTGGTGTTCTATTACACCTAAAGCCAGAAAAATTGTTGAAAACCAAAACATACTACATATGGAGCTTTATAACTTAGTTCAATGCAATGTTTACATTGACCAACCTACTCAAAGGAAAAACCATCATGAAAAAATGATAACCATACCACTTATTGGAGCTTTATAACACAACTTATGGTGATTTTTACATCCATGTACATATATACATATACCAAAAATGGTTTTCCTCAACCAAAAAAAATGAAGGATAGATAGCCTGATTTTGCTCAACCATCTCCCATGTAACTTCATTGGGACCAAAGTGCTCCACTGCACTTTAGCTTGCTTGATATCTAGAGCATGAGCTATTTCCACTACAATATGCACTAAGGTTCCGATTGGAATTTTCCTTCTAGTTCCACCTACAATATAGAACAATCAATAACATGATGAACATCCTTTACATATCTCTTACGCATTTAAACATGGAAAACATCATGGAACTTCACTACTAGAGGTAGTGCAAGTATGTAGGCCACTAGTCGAATCCTCTCAAGGATCTTGAAAGGCCTGCAATACTGTGGTGCCAACTTGGCACATGACCCAATCCTTAAGGAGATCTTCTTGGGCTTGATGTGCAAATATACATGCTATCTAACCTGAAACTTCTTAAATGTGTTGTGTGTTGGAAAATACTGGGGGGGAGGGGGAGTGAATCAATATTCCTTAGAAATTAACACTTTTAAATCTTTTTAGAGCATTAGTTAATCTTCAATTATCATTAATATTTATGCAGTAAAAACATTGAATAAAAAACACAAGAGGCAAAACATTTTTAGGTGGAAAACTCCCTCTGGATCAAAAACCACCGAACGTTTTTCTAATAATTCTTTAATCTCAACTCCAATTGAAAAGAGAGCTATAAATTTCCTAGAAAATATAGAAAATAATTCTTCTTTAGCTCCCACTGGATGGACGCTCTAATGCCCGATATTCTTCAGTAGTCAACTGAACGAATGCCCCAACACCCAATGAGCTACAACTCACCCTAGCACCACCCTACCACCCTGAATTTTCATAGTCTTGAACCTATTGGCAACTTCATGCACCAGCCTAGCACCACCCTACCAACCTATAGAAGAATAAAAGAAGAAAATATTCTCGTACCAAGGAAAATGTTCCACTTTACAATGATATAGAATGATGTAGAAGAAGAAGACACACTAGACTATAACCCCAACTATGACACAACCACCTAATGATGATCCTAGACCTCTCAACACTACCACTTCAACTCTTGGCATATAGACACTTGTACAACTTTTACAATGATGCTTTTACAATGACTCTATACAATGATACTTTTGCAATGATTGTATGCAGTGCTTCCCACTTGAAGACTTCATGTGGTGAACTTATTTCTACTATTTTGCACCTTGATTGTTGCTCTTGTCATGCTACCCTTTCTAACTCTTCAGAACATTAGATTATGCATTGAGTCTTCTCTTGATGAATATATAATACCTACAAAAATTCTTAAAAGAAATACCCATGACATGATAGTAGCAAAACTTACCTCATCTTGTAGAACATATGTTAGTGCTAAACAAAAACAACAAATTAGAATACAAAGAAACTAATGCAATTAAGAGATGAACATACATATACAAAAAATACTTACATGTAGCTTACCTCTGCTACATCATTTTGCTTCACCTTGCTCTTTGTTTCCCTAGAAGGTTTGGTACTTTGCACCTCTTGACAACACTTGATTTAGTTTTTCTTGCCTTCTAGGAGCAAGATATTTAATCTGATCTATCTCTGTGATTTCAGATCCCCAACATGTGATCTTCAGTCCTATATAAGCGCTCTAATTATTCCTTCCAATGCCACAGGTATGACTTGATTTGGACTCTTCAAGGCAAAGTTATGCCCAATCTCTCACAATGACCTAATTATGGACTAGTTCAGTAGAGCGAACTTGTATGATGTACCAGGTATCACTGTTTCCTCATTCGGCTTTGAAATTGATACAAAAAAAACTATAGTTTAGGCATTGTCTATCACTTTTTACAAAATTAGAATCCTCTTCTCTGAGAGAGAGTTATGACGAATTTCACAAGGTCACTTCTTTGAGATGAAATTTGGTAGCTTGCAAATACCCTAACTTCCACAAATCATATCTCCGAAAATTTAGTGAACCAAGATTTGAAATTCAGTCATGCCATTTAGAAGGATTGCAAATAAAATGGGTTTTAATTTCAGAATCTAAGACTTCGCATAAATCAAGTTATAGAGAAAATTCCATGATCACTAGATTTGGAGGATATACGAGATTTCTTTTTATAGAGTTGAAAGGGGCTTCTATAGAGAATGTTGGAGGAATTTTAGGAGCTTAAAAAATGATTAATTATTTACTATTCAGTGACAAAAACCAATTATGAGTGCCATGCCACAACCCCATATGGTTTTATCCCACTAATTGAGGTTACTAACTTCAAACATGAATATCTCTCAAATCATGAAGAATTACTTGGCGTGCCATATATCAATGAAAATATATCGACGAGTAGAATCTATGTAGAAGATCCTTGGCTTAAAATAGAGTATGTTTTCAAGTCAAAATTCCCTTGTAAGATTAGGGTAGCCTCTGGTGTCGCTTGGGTTGACATCAATGACAACCTCAGATCATCTTTAGATCAACAATATCCCCCTTTCGAATTGATGGCAACACAAGTACTGCCCCTGTGATGAGGGCACATATTCCTAATACCTTCTCTCCCCCTTTGACATCAATGGAAAAGGGTAACTCCCCCTGCCACACAACTATCCTATGGATCTATACACACTTCCACTCCCCCTTTATTTTTTGAATAAGGAAAATCTAATGAGAACTTGGGAGAATCCCAAGCTTTTGGAGAAGATATTCAAATGCTTCCCAAGGTAAAGGTTTAGTGAAGATATTAGTGATTTTTTCTTTTGTACCAACATATTCAAGTTTGATATTCTTTTCAACGGCTTGTTCTCTAGCAAAATGGTATTTTATCGAAATGTGTTTTGTTTTTGAATGCATGATAGGATTCTTGGAGATGCTAATGGCACCAATGTTATCACAAAAGATGGGAATAGGCTCACTAAATTGTACTTGAAGATCTTGCAAAGTTTGTTTCATCCAAAGGACTGGAGTACAACAAGATGCTGTTGCAATGTATTCTACTTCCACTATAGATAACGAGATTGAGGTTTTCTTTTTGCTCAACCATGATACAAGAAAACCACCTAGATAGAATGTTGCTCCACTAGTACTCTTACGATCATCAATGCTTCCTACCCAATCTACATATGTAAAGGCTTGAATAATGAGATTTTTGCCATTGGATATGACAAGCCATATTCTATTGTGCCCTTTGGATATCGAAGAATTCTTTTGACGACAATAATATGTGATTCTTTTGGTGCTACTTGGAATCTTGCTACTTGTCCAACTGCTTGCATAACATCTGGTCGGGAGGCTGTTACATATAGAAGACTACCAATCATAGATCTGTACAACCTTTGATCCACATCCTTAGATGAGTCATCTATGCTCAATTTGAAACCTATTACCATTGAACTAAGGATGGGTTTGAAATCTTCCATTTTGAATTTCTTGAGAATTTCTTTGATGTACATGGCTTGACATGTAAATATTCATTTCTCTTGCTGAGATATTTGAAGCGCTAAGAAGTATGTCAACTCACCAAGTAAAGACATCTCGAACTCACTTTACATCTTTGTAGCAAGGTTCTTACTTAGTTGATCATCATTGCTACCAAAGATTATATCATCAACATATACCTCAATGATTATTAAATTATCCGTATCTATTTGTACATAAAGAAAATCTATCAGAAGTACCTTTCTTGAACCCTTGTTGACGTAGATATCCATCAAGATGAGCATACCATGTTCTAGGAGCCTACTTGAGACCATACAAAGCCTTCTTTAATCTACAAGAATAGTCTTCTTTTTCTGATAGTAGAAAACCTTTAGGTTGTTTGATGTAAACTTATTCTTCTAATTTTCCATTCAGAAATGTCTAATTAACATCCATTTGGTAGACTTTTATTTTTCTTGAGCATACATAGGTGAGAAACATCCAGATGGCTTCCATTCTGACAACTGGCACACATATTTTGTCGAAACCAATTCCTTCCACTTGTGCATAGCATTTGCAAACCAATCTTGCTTTGTTTTTGATAACCTGGCCATCTTCATTCAATTTGTCCCTAAACACCCACTTAGTCCCAATGACATTTTTATCTTGTGGTCATGGAACTAAGTCCCAGGTGTTATTCTTCCCACTTTGATCGAATTCTTCACTCATAGATGCTACCTTATGTTCATTCTGGATGGCTTCCACAAAACTACTAGGCTCAAAGGTTGCTAGAAAAGCAATGTGAGCTTGTTGTGATGAATGAAGGTGTTGACCTTTTCTTGTTCCAATTCCTTCATTTATGTCATCAATGCTTTGATTTGATGGATGGTTCTTTTGAATCCATTATTTTATTCTCTTTGGAGGATCTTCTTGTTGTTGTTCCTGTATATCTTGTTGATCATTATTTACTTCTTCCCGGTTGGTAGTTGCTTCTTGTTCTAGAATTTTCTTTGTACCTTTTTCAGACTCTATATCAAGCTTCAAAGATTCTAGATCCTCATCATTATTCATTAGAACACTATCTTCGTCAAATGTAACATTTATGCTTTCCACTATTTGTTTTCATATTGATTATAGCATTTATAGGCCTTTCTTTTGCATGAATAACCAACAAAGATACATTCATCAACACGTGATTGAAACTTACCCAACTTTTGATCTTCTCTTTTGATATAACATTTGCTTCTGAAGATTCTGAAGTAATTTACATTAGCCAGTTTTCCTATCCATAATTCATACGGGGTCTTATTGCAATTATTTATGAGAAGACTTATGTTGATAATGAAGACTACCATATTAATTGCTTGAGCCTAGATTTTTTCATCCAGTTTTGAGTCCTTTAGCCTTGTTCTACCCATTTCCTGTATGGTTCCATTCTTTATTTCAGTAACTCCATTTTGATGAGGTGTTCATGCTGCTGAAAATTGTCCTTTTATTCCATTTTCATCACAATATTGCTAAAATATTTTGGAAGTGATTTCTTCGCCATTATTTGATCTTAGACACTTTATTTTTAAATCAGTTTCATTTTTGACCAACTCCTTGTCGATCTTAAAGCACTCAAATGCTTCAGATTTTTTCTTTAGGAAATTGACGGCTGTCATCCTGGTATAGTCATCTATCATTAACATAAAATATAATTCTCCATATAAGCCTTTTGTTCCCATAGGACCACATAGATCAATATGTATCGATTCCAATGAATGTGATGCAAAGTGTGCTTTTGTTTTAACTTTGCATTTTGTTTGCTTTCCATGCCAACAAGCCTCATATAGTGTGCTGGAAGGTTTTGATATTTTTGAAATTTATCGTATTGCTTCCTTCTTTCTTATCCTCACAAGATTGTCAAAGTTTATGTGACCCATTCGTTTGTGCCATAACCAACTTTCATCTTCTTTAGCTAGTAGTCATGCTTTAGTTGCTTCATCCAGAACATATATGTCATTTGGAGCTCGACTTGCTGTAGCCACAAATTTACCATACCTGCCTTTCCCGATTTCACATTTTGTGGAGTTGAATAGCATTGTGTTTCCTTGATCACACATTTGTCCAACACTGAGCAGATTGTGATTCATTTTTTCAACCAATAGAACATTCTTACCTAGAGCATCTTTGCTTCTGAGACTAACGGTACCTAATCCTATAACATTTGGAGATCCATCATTTCCAAAGGACATGGTTTTTTCCTTCTTCTCTTTCAAAGATACAAATTTCTTTCTATCTCCAGTCATATGCATTGAGAAACCACTATAAACATACCACATATCTTTGTTGTTTTGAGCCTTGAGAGTTAAAGCACGATTATCAATGTTCTTCTTCTTCCATGTTCATTCACTATGGCTTCGAAGATTCTTATGGAGGATTTTCCAGTCTATAGTCTTGGCTATGTGTCCAAAGTATCGACATTTGTAACCTTCAATATTACTTCTTAAATGTTCAAATCCATTTATGTTTCTTTGAGACCTATGAGGTTCATATTTGACAAATCTCCTGGAATTGTATTGGTTCCTAGGGTATGTGCAACATGCTACAACTTTATGACCAAATTTTCCACATGAATAACAATACCCATGAAAAACATGTTGGTACCTAGATGGAAATCTTCGTTGGGGAATTGTCTTCCTAGGCTGTTCTTGCGAATCTTGTCCAATGAAGCCTACATGCCTATAATATCTCATAGGTTCATTGTATTTTGTTGTAGAAGGTCCTACTTCTTCTTCTTTGTAACCGAGGCCAATTATGTCATTGTAAGATCATTTATTGTTGATGAGTTCTTCCAACGGCCTTGAGCAGTTGGCATGGTTTTGGACAGTTTTTCCCTTCTTCACTTCCTTACCCAGCGAGACTACTTTGACTTCTAATGCTTCCCATTCTCAGTTTCTTTCTTCCAACTTCTTTTGAAGTGACTCTTCAATACATTTGTGTTCTTCAACTTCAATTTTGAGACCTTGAACTTGTTCTTCAAGAGTGTTGGAATGGATCTTCTTAGCCTTGAGCTCTTTTATAAGCTTGATTGCCTCCTTAGAAAATTCTTCTATGGTAAACCCTTCTTCTTCATTGTTTGATACCTCTTGTTTATTGTGCTTGGCCATAAACAATACCCTCTCATTGGATTCTTCTTCAATATCACTTTCTTCATCGAATGATGAGCTATCTTCTTTAGAGAGAAAGTTCCTTTTGATTCCTTTCTTCTTGCCTTGCTTGTTGAATTTCTTAAAGCCTTTCTTTCCTTTTGTGTTTCCATCGCTTTTGTTCAGACATTTTGCTGCGAAATTCCCAACCTCACCATAGCCGAAACATATCAATGGAAGTTTACCTTTGAATTTTCCCTTGTCAATTTTTAGTTGTCTCGTAAAGTAAGCATATTCTCCATCTGAAAAACCTTCTTCATCATATTCATTTTCTTCACACTTGCAGGTGCAGGTGCATGTCTTTGCCTTTGAAGGTTGTTTGTCCTTATTAGTTCTCTTAGATGCAATGAATGCAATTTCTAGATGCGAAGTACCCTCTTCTTCATGAAGTCTCATTTCATATGCTATGAGAACTCCATGTAGTTCCTATTTGCTGAGTTTATCCAGATTTTCACTGTATTCTAAGACTGATACCTTTGGGTTGAATCTTCCTGGTAATGTTATAAGAATCTTTCGTATAATATTCTTCTCGTCAACAGGCTATCCTAATCCTTCTAGAGTGTTGGCTATTTCATCAACATGTTGGAAGTATGCAGCAATGTTGTCATCTTCTTTCATTCTAAGTTGCTCAATTTTTGCTCTGTAGATTTGAGGCTTTGCTTCTATGATATTTGAGTCACCTGCATATATATTCTCAAGCTTGTCCCATACATTTTTGTCAGTTTTACAACCCAACACCTTATGATAAGCAGATTCAATAAGTCCACTGATAATAATATTCTTATCTTTTGCATCATTTACCAAATTCTTCTTACCTTGTTCATCTGCGGTTGGTGTAAAGCCATTTTGAACAGTGTCCCATACTTCGTAACGTTGCGCCAAGAGATAGACCTCCATTCTTCCTTTCCAGAGTGCATAATTATTTTCATTGAATAGAGGTACACCATTCTTGGTACTTGGGTGTGGAGCCTGATTATCTTTTGTATTCAAAGGTATCGCCACATTGGACCCTAGTTTGTAATGGGGCAGCAATGCCTCCCGTAAAATATTTGTTGCAAGGGGGGTCCAGGGGGTGACTGCGACCTTTTGGGAGCCCCCACTGGCAAGGGGATTGGGGGCAGCGGCCTCAAAGATAAGAATATATGTAAAATTTCCTTGTAAAATGTTGTAATTTCGTAGTCAATCTGGGCCATTCATTAGGCGGAGATCTGATGGTAGAAGTTATGTTTTATTTAGGGTTTTTCCCTAGAAGGCAACCCCTTGCTATATATGAGGGAATTATATTGCATCTACGTACATCTGTATTCTAAGTGAGGAAGAGAGAGGAGATTGAGAGGGAAGAGGGAATTATAGCAGATCTGCTATAGGTTGCATCTCTTCAATTTGCTGGATAATATAAAAATAAGGACTAGCTATTTCTCTGTGGACGTAGCCCAAACTGGGTGAACCACATATATCTGTGTCTCTCTTATTTTATGCATTTTCTGTGTTTATATTTCTGCAATATTTTATGTGTTCCATTGCTTTGTAATATATAATTCTATAACAACTGGCATCAGAGTCGAAGGTCTTTTTGGCTGATAAACTCGCAGGAGAGAAGGGTTTTTGGTTTGAGTGGGAGCAATGGTAGAAGATGGTAGGTTTAGGGTCGAAACATTTAATGGCCAAAATTACCAGCTGTTGAAGATGTAGATGGAAGATTATTTATACTAGAGAGATCTATCCAACCATTGAGCGGAAAGACAAAGAAGCCGATGAGTATGACAGACACAGAATGGGATATTCTCGACATAAAAGTACTTGGAACAATACGTCTGTGCCTAGTATCATCGGTAGCATTTAATATTTCAAAGGAAATGACAACAGAGGGTTTAATGACAAAATTGACCAAACTATATGAAAAACCCTCGGCCTCAAATAAGGTATTTCTTATGAAGCGTTTATTTAATATGAAGATTATGTATATTATCTTCCGGATCCATCGCATTCAGTTTCTTTTAGTTCGAATAGAGACGATGGATGGACCATAAGCGAAAACTGGATTCCAATCCTATCATCCAAATCTACCCCTACCTAACTATAATCCTCCTCTAATTATCCTAAAACAAACATAAAAGATTTAATCCATTTTAATTAAATAACACACTATGACCTTAATAAAATATAATTTAACAAAAGTCATAGGATATAAACATCAATTGAATATATCTTAACCATAATAACTCCACAACCTAGGACAATATGTAGTAAGCCTTAATAAATAATCAAGACATATAATTAAAATTAATATAAATACAAAGTAAAAACAATTACAATAAAACATAAAAGATATTATAACTCACCTATGACCCCAATAAAATAATAATAATAATTCATTAATTAACACAACAAAATAACTAAACCATAATCAAAACATATAGAATAAGGGAT
>APFE031489004.1:53786-124916 GCA_000404065.3 Pinus taeda
TTGGGGGGGGGGGGTTGAATCAATATTCCTTCACAATTAATACTTTAAAATATTTTCAGAGCATTAGTTAATTTTCAATTATCATTAATGTTTATGTAGTAAAAACAATGAATAAAAGAACACATGAGGCATAAAAATTTTAAGTGGAAACCCCCTCCAGGTCAAAAACCACCAAACACTTTTCTAATTATTGTTTAATATTCAACTCCAATTGAAAAGAAAGCTCCAAATTATTAGAATCTAGAAAAGCATTCTTCTCCAGCTTCCATGGATGGATGCTCCAATGCCAGAGATTCTTCAGTAGTCAACTGAATGGATGCCCCAACACCCAATGAGCTACAACTCACCCTAACACCACCTTACCACCCTAATTTTTTCACAGGCTTGAACCTATTGGTGACTTCATGCACCAGCCTAGCACCAGCCTACCACGCTATAAAAGAATAAAAGAATATTGGACTCCTATACCAGGGAAAATGGTCCACTTTACAATGAAATAGAATGATGTAGAAGAAGAAGACGCACTAGACCATAACCCCAACTATGAAAAAACCACCTAATGATGATCCTAGACCTCCCGAGATTGCCTCTTCAACTCTTGGAAGATAGACACTTGTACAAATTTTACAATGATGCTTTTACAATGACTCTGTACAATGATACTTTTGCAATGATTGTATGCAGTGCTTCCCACTTGAAGGCTTCATGTGGTGAACTTCTTGTTGTTGTTTTGCACCTTGATTGTTGTTCTTTTCATGCTACCCTTTCTCACTCTTCATAACATTAGATTATGAATTTATTCTTCTCTTGATGAATATATAATACCTGCAAAATGTCTTAAAAGAAGTACCCATGACATGATAGTAGCAAAACTTACCTCATCCCGTAGAACATATGTCAGTGCTAAACAAAATAAAATAAAATTAGAAGACAAAGAAACTAATGAAATTAAGAGATGAACATGCATATACAGAAGATAATTACTTGTATCTTACCTTTGCTGCATCTTACTCTTTTCTGCCCTACAAAAGTATGGTCCTTTGCAACCCTTGACAACGCTTGATCTAGTTTCTCTTGCCTTTTAGGAGCACGATATTTAATCTGATGTATCTTTGTGATTTCAAATCTCCAACATGTGATCTTTGGTCTTGTAGAATCCCTCTGAGTCTTCTTTCCAATGCCACAGGTTTGACCTGATTTGGACTCTTCAAGGAAATGTTATGCCCAATCTATCACAATGACCTAATTATGGACTAGTTCAATAGAGCGAACTTGTACGATGTACCACATGTCACTATTCCTCCCTCGGCTCTGAAATTGATATACAAAAAACTACAGTCCATGTAATAATTGGCATTTTTTACATAATTCCAATCCTCTTCTCTGAGCGAGAGTTATGATGATTTTCCCAAGGTCACTTCTTTGAGATGAAATTCGGCAGCCTACAAACACCCTAACTTCCACAGATCATATATCCGTACATATAGCACACCAAGATTTTAAATATAGTCATGATGTTCATCAGGATTGTGTATCAAATGGGTTTTAATTTATGAATTTAAGACTTCGCAGAAATGAAGTTATAGTGAAAATTTCATGATCACTACATTTGGAGGATATATGATACTTCTTTCTATAGAGTTGAGAGGGGCTTCTAGAGAGAATGTTGGATGGATTTTAGGAGCTTAAAAAAATTAGTTATTGACCATTCAATGACCAAAACCAATTATGAGTGCCATGCCACAACCACATAGGGTTTTAGCCCACTAACTGGGGTTACTAACTTCAAACATGAATATCTATTAAATCGTGAAGAATTACTTGGCGTGCCATATATTAATGGAAACATATCGATGAGTAGAATCTATGTAGAAGATCCTTGACTCTAAATAGAGTAAGTTGTCAAGTAAAAATTCCCTTGCAAGATTAGGGTAGTCCCTGGTGCTACTTGGGTTGACATCAATGACAATATTAGATCATCTTTGCATCAACACTATGCTGGTTTGCATAACGTTTCTGCTTGTCCTATTTTGCCTTTAGATTCTTCTTTAAAACCTACATTTCTTATTCCATTTCTCCCAACATAGCTGGTCCAATAAGAACCCTGTTCACTTAATCACTTAAGATGATGAGAGTGTTATAACTCTGCCCTTTGAGTGTTCAAATAGACTCATCCTCAATGACTCCCGATAACCATTATTGTAATGAAACTCAAGCAATGGAAGGTACTCCTTCCATCTCCTCTGTTGGTGCATGACATAAATCCTCAGCAAATCCTCTAGAATCCCATTAACCCTCTATATATATCTAGATGTCTACGTATGATAAGTTGTATTGAAGGAAAAATCTATCCCGAAACTTGCAAACAACTCCTTCCAAAACTTGGAAGTTAAATTAGCATCCCTATCCTACACAATATTCTTTGGAACACCATGCAATCTCATAATCTCCGTGATGAAGACTTGTGCCACCTCAATAGTTGAATAAGTAGTATTCACTTGAGTGAATTGAGTTAACTTGCTCAATCTATCGACCATAACCATGATAAATCATGCTACCTCGATTTCCTTAGAAGACTTGTATTGAAATCCATGGAAATGAACTCCCATTTCCATTTTGGAATCAAAATAGGCTATACTAGACCATCTGGATGAGTACACTATAGTTTCACCTGTTGACAATCCAAATATCTAGCCACAAACTCTTCCTCTTCCTTCCTCATATTCAACTAATAATATAACTTCTTCACTGTTGTCAACATTTTTTGATATCTTGGGTGTCCTGAATATGGCTTGACATGAAAATTCTTCAAGATAAAATTATTGAACCCACTATCATCAACACATAGATCATGTCCTTGAACCTCACCAAAGCATTTGCCATGAGGTGATAGTCTGCATCCTAGTTAGATGTACCCTTTTGTAACTGGTGCCTAAGATCCATGTACTCATCATCTTGTTGTCCTTCCTATAAGATATAATATTGTAAATCTGTCCCATAAGAGCTCACCGGTGCAACATGTTACATCTACACTCTCCTACTCAGAGCATCTGTAACCTTGTTCTCCTTACCATTAATGCATATGATCTCAAAGTCAAACTCACTAATCTTGGCAAACCACCTAGACTGCGTGGCATTCCAATTCAATTGGTCAAATAGATATCTCAACCGACTGTGATTGCTTATCGTTACAAACCTCTTGCCAAGAAGATAATGCTTCCATATCTTCAAGGCATGAAGAATAGCTTCCAACTCAAGATCATGAGTCACATAGTTTTGCACATGCTCATTCAACTTCTTGGACTCATAACACACCACCTATCCCTCCTACATCGAGAACCCACCAAGTCCTCTCTTTTAAGAATCTGTACAAACCATGAACTCTTTTTTTGGATCTACAATCCTAATAACTAGAGAATTGGTCAATAAACGCTTCAACTGCTCAAAACTGGGCACACACTCCTCTATTCATTCAAATTTATTACCTTTTCTTTGTAATGACATAATAGGATATGTAATGTGGGAGAAATTATTGATGAACCTCCTGTAGTAACCTGCTAGCCCCATGAATGATCTAACTTCATCCACATTCTTAGGATCTAGCCACTCCATGATAACCCTTATCTTTTATGGATCCACTACTATGCCTTTCTTGGAGACAACATGTCCCAAGTAATGTACCTTTATTTGAAAGAAGATGCACTTGCTAGGATTAGCATACAAAAGATGCTCTCTTAGCAATCTCAATACTGTTGTTAAGTTTTTGGCATGCTCTTCTTCATTCTTAGAATATATCAATATATACTAAATGAATATAATAATTTTTTTTCTAGAAAAGGATGCAAGCCACTATTTATCAAGCACATAAAAGTAGCTGGGGCATTAGTAAAACCAATAGGAACTACAAAAAACTCATAATTCCTATACCTAGTCCTCAAAGAAGTCTTGTAGATGTCTTCTTTGATGTGTACCTAATGGTATCCTGATTTGAAATCAATCTTCGAGAACACTACTACTCCCTTCAACTGATCAAACAGGTCATTGATCCTTGACAATAGGCACCTGTTCTTGATCATCACCTTGTTTAGCTGCCTATAATCAATGCACAACCTGAGGGTATTCTTCACAAACAAGATTGGTGTAGAAAAAGGTGATACACTTGGCCTAAAGTATCCGTTATTAAGCATTTCCTTTAGTTGCAACTTCAACTGTACTAACTCTGATGTTATCATCCTGTAAGGTGCCTTTGACGCTGGTGCTACGCCTAGTACCAACTCAATAGAAAAGTCCATTTCCTTATGGGGAGGCAACTCTGGAATATCTCTTGGAAACACATCCTGAAACTGTTGTACTATAGGGCACCTCATGAATATTTTTGCATCCTCAACATCCTTACCCATGTCACTGGAAATATAAACTATAAACTATAAACATCACAAACTAATCTGAAATTAAACATGAATGCAAAAAATTACAAATATAATCATAAACACAGAGATGCAACAGAAAACACTCCATTTTGTTAATAGGAAAATACTGAACTATGCTTACAAACAGAATGGAAATAAGATAGCTCGGCTGATGATAGCTTATATTTGAGAAGAGACGTGGTGGTTACATGCCTCTTAACTGAGTTACAATGAGTCTCAAGGGCCTTTTTATTATTGAATAATAAGAGAAAACCCCAAACAACCAAAACTCTAACTCGAGGAGATGTAACACCAAGAGTCGTTTAGGGCCTCAAAACGGCTTCAGAAGTTTAATACCCAAAAAACTACCAAAAATAGTAAACTGTACTACAATTAAGGAAATAAATGAAACTAACTGGGGGTTATAGGTGGAATAGGCACATCGCCATCAATATCCACCTGGATCATTCCTTCCCCCTTAGGAAGCAATTGTCCCCATTGCATGCAGAGCTTCCATGAGTTGAGGAAATTTCTATTAAACTTGGTTGCTGGCGAACCACTTGCCCTGGTGAAGGAGTTGGCATGCTTTGACAACTCGATATAGATGTATCCTCTATTGTCGAGTGTTCTTGATCTATGTGTCCATGATTTGATCAGTTGTGGCCTATTCCATGCAGTCTCGGTTGAGCTATTCTGCAATGTCAAATGTGTCCAACAATGGTGGAAAGTAAGGCTGAAGGTGATCTACATTGAACACTAGGTGCAAACCAAGGAATAGTGGGATGCTGAGCTCGAAGGAATTGCCACCAATGGCCTTGGTGATGGTGTATGGACCATATCGGAGTGGGCGAAGCTTGCGTTGGGGTCCAGCAAGGCACTCCTTTTGCAAATGAAGCTAAACTTTGTCTTCCACTTAGAACTTCTGCGACACTCGATGTTGATAATGGCATTGCTTATACTTAGCATTGCCTATGTTTAATGTACCGTGGACTTGTTGGCAAATGTGTTGAATGTGCTCAATGAAGCTGTTAGCCCTTTCAGCTTCGGACTGCACATGAGTTGAATCTACCTGAGTGACTGGAAATTGTATGGCCACATCAATGGGGCATAATGACTGAAATCCCAACCTTACCTGAAAGGGGCTGTCGCCTGTTGAACTGTGGACAGATCTATTGTAGCTGTGTTGGACATAGGGGAGACTTTCATCCCATGTGCGTGAGTGCTTCGAGTTGTACATGCACATAATGTGTATGATCATCCTATTGACAACCTTTGTTTGGTCATGAGTTTGGGGATGGAAAGACGTCGACTTAGTAAGTTTTGTATCCAGCATTGACCAAAGACTTGACCAAAATGTACTCAGGAATCTGCTCTTCTAATCTAAAATAATGAACCGTATGATCCCAAAGTGTACCCATACTCACTCAAAGAAGAGCTTAGCAGTGGCCTCTGCTGTGATACTCTTCTTGCAGGCCACCATGATGGCCATCTTAGAGAATTTGTTGACGACCATGAAAACACAATCATTGCCATGCTTAGTAGAAGGAAGGCCTAACATATAATCCATGGCGATAGATTCCCAAGGATGACTAGGAGTAGGTAGAGGAGTATACATGCCTTTCTTCTTGATGGTTGGTTTGGAAATGGGACACGCAGTGCAGGATCTAATGTACTTACCAAGATCTTGACGAAGTTTTGGCTAATAAAAATACTTTTGCAATACCACCACTATTGTTCCTACTCTGAAATGTCCAATGATCCGACTGTAGTGTGACTCCAAAATCATATTGGCATGCTCACTTGAAGGAACACATATTTTTCTGAAGTGGCATAATAGTGCATCTTGAAGGTGAAAATTTGGAACTTGCTTCCCTTCCAAGAGTGTTTGGTATGTACTATCGAATTCTAGATCGCTCTTCTAAAGATGCGACCACCCCAATGTCTCATGCCTGTAGCAGTCAAGCACAGTGATTAGTGCCATGACTAGCGGTTGGCTAAGGAAATCATCGACATTACTGGTGCTACCCTTCTTATACTTAATGCTAGAATGAAACTATCATAGATAGGTGGACCATTTTTTATTGCAATCATTCTACAACTTCCCTTATGTCTGTATGAACTATAGAGGCTGGTGGTCTATGTGGATGACTGTTTCCTTCCCTGTAATTTAATGCTTCCATTGATGACATACTTTCACAATGGAATACATTTCTTTTTCGTAAGTGGGGTACTTAAGTACTGTGTTTGAAAGTGTCTCACTGTGGTAAGCCACTAGATGCCCATGTTGAGTAAGAAACAAACCAATAAAATAGTTGGAGGAATCTTTCTCAATCTCAAATGGTTTTTGTGGTTCTGGTAATATGAGCACTGGTACAAAACAAAGGTGATTCTTCATCTTTGGGAATAGTCGTTGTTGAGTTTTTGATGAAAGGAAATTTGCTTTCACTCTACCTTT
Organism: Pinus taeda; assembly: GCA_000404065.3. NCBI lineage: Eukaryota > Viridiplantae > Streptophyta > Pinopsida > Pinales > Pinaceae > Pinus > Pinus taeda. The sequence goes on from APFE031489004.1 coordinate 60,651, forward strand.
GGTGACTTGACTTAAAGGCCCAGTGATATGAGAGAACCCCAACACGAACCTACAATAGAACTTGGCAAGACCCAAAAAGCAGCAGAGCTCTATTAGAGTAGTTGGGGCTGGCCAATATCAAATGACTTGTATCTTGGATGGGTCCACATGTACACCTTGGTCATCAATGATGTACCTCAGATATTGAACCTAGGTTAGGCAAAGGTAAATTTCTCCAAGTTAGCACACAACTTGTGTTGTCGAAGGGTTTGAAGGACCTGTCGAATATGGTGGAGGTGCTCTTCCCAATTTTGGCTAAAGATCAAGATGTCATCTAAATACACCAACACGAATGCATTGGTGAAGGGCTGCAAGATGTCGTCCATCAGTCTCATGAACGTTGCAGGAGCGTTTGTCAATCCAAAAAACATGACCAACCATTTGAAAAGGACCTCCTTAGATTTGAAGGAAGTCTTCCACACATCGGAGGGTTTGATAGGCACCTGGTGATAACCTGACTTCAAGTCAATTGTGCTAAAATATTTTCCCCCCTTGAGCTGGTCCAGAAGGTCATTAACCCACGGGATTAGGTACCTATTCTGGATAGTGATATTGTTCAGTGCTTGATATTCAATATAGAGCCTCCAAGTCCCATCCTTCCTTTGTACCAATACAATCAAGCTCCCATAGGGTCATGATCTTGGCTTGATGTGCCCTTTCTGTAGTAGTTCCTGAATCTGCCTCTTGATCTCATCATTCTCTAGAATAGAGTGTTGATAGATTGGTCCATCGGGATGTGGCGCACCCAGGGTTAGATCGATGGAATGCTTGACCTGATAGTGCAAAGTTACCCCCGTGGGTGAGGGGAAAATATCCTTGTACTCCTCCACGACCTTGTCCATTTGCTACTGCTATGTAGAGAAATCCTGCCTGGAAGCCATGGCCGCAAACTTCTTCTTACCTTGGGGGAAAATCATAAGGAAAACAAATTTCCTTGTTTGGGAAATGATCTTTCTACATTGCTTTGTAGTGATCAAAGAGACAGTTGTAGGTGAGGCTACCTTCGGTATCCTATACAACTTATTAGCCAAAGTAATAATCATAGAGCAAGGTCTAGACTCATATACAACATGTTGCTTCCACAAATATGGTTGTCCTAACAATATATCAAAAACATCACGAGGAGAAATGTCACACATTACCTCATTCATGAAGGGCTTAATTCTATAGGGAAGGTGACATTGTTGGTTGACGTGAAGCTCTCATCCTTGGTGAAGCCACTCGATGGTGTACGACTGTGCTATAGTCTGTGGGACTAGCCACTTCATGACTTCTTTTGACATGGGGTTCTTTTGGTTCTCACTGTCGATAATGAACTGCAGTGGAGAACCCTTCGCTCACATCTATGAGTGGAAGAGGCATCCCCCCTCCTCTAGATATTTAGGCTCAATTTTCTGGACCTTTGTGGTGGCCATGGTGGCAGTGGGCTCCACATCAATGAACTCACACCATTTTCCTATGTCCTTCTTCATCTTTGTGGTGTTTTTATTGCTTGTGGCTTCGGTGGGCTGTCCTAGGTAGCCCTTCCTTGGCTTGGTCCCTTGTTCTATGGTTTGGGGGCACCTTTTCCTTTCTTTGGATTCATATATCCAAAGTTTCCCTTCTTCTGTTTAAACTTCTACTTAATCTTTACAGTGTACCAATATGCCATGTCGAGCGAGGAAATGTCTAGGAATTCCATTTCATCTTGGATGTATTTGTGTATACAACCATGGTACTTGAGCACCAAATTCCGCTCAGTATCCTTGATACCTAGCTTCGTGCAAAAGGGTATGGAAATTATTTGTGAACTCTGGCACATCTTAGTCCCTTCCTTGTTGTAGTGTGGTCCAATATTTGTATTTATCTTCATAGCTCCCAACAGGGAGATACTGTTCCTTGATGGCGTTCAGACAAAATTCCAAGTGGGTGCAGCTGAAAACAATGAGGGTTCACTCTCGTCCTTTTGTTTAGAGTAGGTTTCCCATGAGTCCTTGACATGTGGGGTAGCTTTGAAAAGTGAAAACGTAATCTTTTCCTGATTGGAAAAGTCATGAACTGAAAAATATCCTTCCAATAGATTTAACCATTTATCTATGACATCTGCATCTATCAAGCCTTCGAATATGGGAGTATTGAAGTTAACTTGTACCTTAAAAGGATTGGTGCCTCTAGAGTGGTTGTTGGATGAAGATGCATTGCCTGTGGGTAGCCGTCGAAGGATCTAGGAAAAGTTATCCATCATCACATCCCTCTGTTGCTCGAGGGCTTCCTTGAGAAACATTTTTAAAGGATATGATGCCACTCATCTTTATTTTCTTTCACCATGGGAGGTCATCGAGTTTTGTGTGGCTGATCCTACAATGGTTCAACCAGATCCAGCCCGAACTCCTTATACCCTAACGTCGTTGGGGACATGCAAAGAAAAACAAAGCAAGAGAAGACCACTCTGATACCACTTATATGAACTTAAAGAAGAATGAAACAACTTACAAATGTAATAATAAGCACAGAGATGTAGCTGAAAAACACTTCATTCCATTAATAGAAAAATATTGAACTATGCTTACAAATAGAATGGAAATAAGATAACTCGGGCGATGGTAGCTTATCTTTTAGAAGAGATGTGGTGGCTACATGCCTTTGAACTGAGTTACAATGAGGCTCAAGGGCCTTTTTGTTATTGAACAAGAAGAGAAAACCCTAAACAATGAAACCCAAACTCGAGGAGATGTAACACCGAGAGTTTATAGGCCCCATTGGGGTTAGTTGGGCAATCAACTTCCTGGGGTCGTAACTTGGTCATATTATCTCTGTTTGATGCGTATGATACCTCATTGGAAAGATCTCTCCGAGGACTACAGATGATGACATGATTTCCATAGCAATCATTAAGAAAGTTTCCCAAAAAAGCGTCATTTAGGGCCTCAAAATGGCTTCGGAAATCTAGGACCCAAAAAATTGGAAAAAATAGTAAATTATGTTACAATTAAGTATACAAATGAAACTGACTGGGGGGTCTAGATGGAATAGGAAGGTGGCCACCAATATCCACCTGTATCATAAACCCTTTCCTATAACTCTGCTTAGTCCACATAGCAGTGACCATTCCCATTGATGTAGGATTCTTCTCTCCTTGCAAAATTATCTTTTCCCCATTATCATCCAATTACCCAATATCCTTGTCATAACAATCTACCTTGGTCCTATGGAGATACAACCAATCCATACCCAAAATCATACTATATGATCCTAGTGGTAGTACATTCATATTTTCTACTGTAGGCGTACCATTAAGCTCAAATGCACAAGCTCTTACCCAATGATGAATTATCTTCTTAGTACCTATAGCCAACTGCACCAATTAAGACTCTGTATGAAATTATTTTATCAAACCACACTTGTCCACTAGGTTAGGATTAACATAACTATAATTAGATTCAAGGTTGATCGAAATAGAAACAACTTGACCACCAAGCTTACCTTCCATCTCAATAATGGATGCCTGGTGATCTGTCTGCTTTTTGTCCACAATTGCATAAATCTGAGGAATACTATGACCAACATCCCCAACTATCTGTACCTCCTGACGACTATAGATCTGAGGCCTACCACCTTGGTAAAATGGAGAATCCTTCTTGCGATGATCTTTGCCACATATCCAACACTGCAATGGTCCCCTACCATTACTTCTAGTCTTCTTCTCTCCAAGTTGTGACCCATATCCCTTCTTAACTACATTGAACTTATTGTAAGGAGCAACATTTTCTTTCTCTCCTGCTTCGTGAGGTCTTTGCCACTTCGGTCACCACTTCCCTTTAAAATCACGCTTAGGCTCAGGTTCGCGCTTTCACTACTCGTAACAATGCTTCAACTTGTGGATGACCTCTTTCAACAATCTAGGATCATCAAACTCAATCTGATTTATATATGTTGCTGGCAACCCACTGATGAATCTCTGAATCTTATCCTTCTCATCCTTGAGGTAAGGCACATTCCTCAAAAGCTCTAGGAACCTGCTAGTTTACTCATCATTTCGCATAGAACCCATCTACAACTCATAAAATTTCTTAGCTTTATCATCACATTACCTCTCCAATAAGTACTTATTCTTGAAGAGTCTCTCGAATTCATCCCAAATCAACTCTTCTTCCTGAATTCCCTTGAAATTCTTCACATCTTCCCACTAGATACATTCTTTCCCTTTGAGACTAAAGGTGGATATATTGGCTTTCATGTTCTCTGAATAGCTATGCAATCTGAAGAATTTCTTCATTTCAAGCAATCGTGCCTCTGCATATTCTAACTTATTCATCTCTCCATCGAATGTAGGAGGCCTGACTTTCTTGAAATACTTTGGTAGGCACTCACTCCTCCGGTAAGGATGATCATGGTGATGATGATGATAATTTCTCCTGGATAAGGAACAAGAATGATTCCCATACATAATAATCCTCTTGTCAGGTGTATCCAGTGATCTACTGCCTCTGACTCTACCCCCCTTATTCAACCTGAATCCAGAATAAGACTTGCTACCATAGGCTCCATTAGTTTTCTCTTCTTGCCCTTGACTGATTCTCAACTTTCCCTGTCTATGAAATTCCAACAAGCTCTGAAGAATTATTGTATTGACTTATACCTTATTTTCCTCAACCCTTTCAAGTAATTCCTAAGCCTCAACCAACCTGTCATTGTCTTCTTTGCAGCTTCTAATATCTACCCTCAAAATCCTCAATGTATCTATTATACCAAGAGAATACTCATCTCCTTGCTACCCAACTGATTTGTAGGGAGAGTAACAAAAACTATAGTCTACCATTTTTCTCGTCATCTCTGATTCCATTCTTCCTGCAAGTAGGCCCTATTAGGTAAACCAAATTAATATCAAAATAAAAACCATACCTCACCGATGTTCAGGCGAGGCTTATCTCATAATCAAAATCAGTCCACATTAACATGATACATATGTAATCATAATCATATCAATATAATGACATCATGCATGACCATATCAATAGTATAACATGAACCTATGCATGAAAACCATAACCTTAATAACATCCGATTTTACCCAAAGAGAGTGTGACCTACTCTAGTACCACCTTGTAACCCCCTCCTCCTACATTTATAGACTTTATTTGGCTTTCCTGGGATAAACATGAGCTTAGGGTCTTTATGATAAGACTCAAGCTCCTATATGACCTTAACGGAATGGAGTTGACAACTTAAGACCTTACTAAAATCCCTTAGGTGTTGCAGGACCTCTAGGAGATACCTCAGCCATCTAGGTGTCCAAACCCTAAGCTAACTCTCTTTTTCACCGACCTAGTGTTGGGATGGAGTCCCTAGGGCCAATTTTGTTAAGTTTTGGGTCAATTTTGTAGTTCTATTTGTAACAAATGTAAAGCCTCTATGAAATGTGGAAGTGAAGCACAAATTTAGTAGAAGTCAAAGGGACTTTAGTCCCTTAGTTAGGTAGGTGTTAGAGTTGTTTTGAGACTCGCCCATGGTCCGCGGAGTATGGTATTGTAAAGGAAATTCTAAATAATGTTGAGTCATTGTGAGGCTTAAGAGATAACTTGAATTGAAGAATCTTTGTAAGGGTAAGGTGCTAAGGCAAGAAAGGTCTGTTTCCTGTACCTAGGTGAAAGGGGAAGACTCTTGCAGTTGAGTGCATGAAGACCTTGGTAAGTTCACAGGCTGAGTGCCTGAGCCCTTGCAGTTGGGTGGGTGCCAGGGATAAGAAGTCTGTATCTGAACATTTATACTTTATAAAAATGTTTTGGACTAAAATTGATGCATCCGTGTCCTTTTATTTCTTTATGTATCTTTGCTCCGTAATCTGTTTTATATAAACTAATGCTTATTTATTGCATGAAACTGGTAGATCTGTAACATTTATGCATGATAAGTATACTTAAGTACCTTGATGAATATTTGGAAGTCATTTATATAGATTTGCAGTAGTTTTCTATTTGGAAGTAGTAGAGTTGCATCAAGGTAAATCTGAGCCATAGGAACTTTAGGAAACCGTCACACATGCCTCTAGGTGTGGAAACCTAGTTATAGCATCCCCCAATACTGCTTCAGGTGAGACTACAACTTGTGTTACATGGGTTGTTGCCGAAAGGGCCAACTGTTTATGGTTTTGTTAGTTGTCATAGTTAAAGCTGAACCTGGGTCAGGCCCTCTCAAGCCAGCAAATGGTTCTGTTGCTGGGACCAGGATCTATCTAAGGAATGTGTGATGTTGAATAAGTGGTTTCCTACTAAGAAGGAAATTGAGAAGTGGATTGATCAGAAGTTGCATAAGTTTGTAGCTTAGGAGAATAGAAACCCTTGGTTATCCAAAGAGAAGTGGTTGAATAGACACCTCTACATAGATGGAACCAAAGATTTTTTCTGTTTCTTCCCTTGTGAATTGCTTAAGTGGCTGTTTAGATTAGCGGACATTCAAGGTCTGTGGAGAATTGATGGCCCTATTGTGTCGACTCCATCGTTGGTGAGGCACATGGTAGCTTTAGGAAACAACATCATGCGAGCCATTGATCACTGGATTGATCACATATTAGGAGGATTTGTCGCTGAACTTGCACTTGATACAACCATCAGCTATAGTGAAGCTTAGCATAGGTTCTTCAAGGGATCATGAGGTAATTACTTAAAATCTCTGAAAACTTGGATTAAGGTGCTATTGTGTGAAAAATAGGTTATGCCATTACCTTGAGGTTTGCTACTACATGAAGTATAAAATCCTTCAGGAGAAATGGAGAATCAGGTTCTCAATACAATCTGCTACTAGGAGCCTTTTCTAGTGACGAAAAAGGGACTATCTTCAGTACACCGTGGAGTGCATTACAAATAGTAAGTCAAGGTATTTCGAGGATACCTCATCCATCCACTCCACCTCCACCTCCACCTCCACCTCTAATGCATACACTTACACCTTCACCTCCATCTTCACCTCCCGCACCAACCATTCAACATGGAAAACACAATGAAGATGCCAATCTTTAAAGGGGTGGGGAACAAGGACCCCCATCAATTTTGGTTCATTGCAAATGATGTATGGAAGGCACAACCAATAATTGATGATAATATAATGAAAGAACATTTGATCACAACGCTACAAGATAGGGTGCTGACTTGGTATGTCAATTTCTGTCAAGACAGACCTGGCGCGAATTTGGCAGTAACTCAGTCGGCCTTCAACAATGAGTTTAAGAAGGCTAAGTCTCAGGTGTAGTCTATAATGGAGTTTAAGGATATTTGATAAGTAGTAAATGTGTCTGCGTGGGACTTTGATCAAAGGTTGAAGTGTTTAATCTGGCAGGCTAACATAAAGATCACGAATTCTCAGCATAGGGACTGGTACATCACGTCCCTCCTTTCACATTTAAGGTTACCATTATCACAACAAAAGATAGGAATTCAAGTAGAGGTTGTGGAGATCATGATGAGGTTGGAAGCCTCACGAGTATAGGATACAAATGTTGGAATGAAATATATTTAGTTGCATCTAACGAGTTTTCACATGGAGTTGTAGAGTTTGAAGACAGGAAAGGATTCTTAGACTGAGGTGCGCACTGAAGTGTGATGTATAAGATGTAAATATAAGGGACATGATAAGGATCATTTCCATATTTATCATAATTACCTAATTGGAGGAGGTTTTGTGCCTATGAAGCCTAAAAATATTGCAGGACCAAGCATGGGAGTACCATTATGGCATGCTATCTGTTAGATAACTGGGAAGCACGCAACTGATAATTATCATCACTTGCAAAAGTTTGTACAGACTCCGAACAACTGTTTTGTACGTTTCATAAATCGGTCAGGCATGATGAGTGAAACTACCAAAGTTATGAATCAATGATGGAGCAAACTCCAATGTATCAGACGTAGGCAAAAAATCAACCTCAGGATTAGGGCGGGGGTGCAGCGTGTGGAGGATTCCAAGGTCGTGGAAGAGGAAGAGGAGGAGGGGCTAGCAGAGGTCATGTACAAATCATCTATTATAACTGTGGTGAAGTTGGAAATTTTGTGCGTGACTTTCAGGACACAACACATCCATCTTGTCAATATTGCAGACATTTTGACCATGTGATAGAAGATTGCTTAGTATTGATAGCTAAGATGTAGGAGAAAAAGATGCAACAACCTACACAAAACATAAAGATGATGATGGCAGAACCTTGTGAAGAAGATCATAGCATAGATATTGTGACGCAAAGTGGTATTTCCACCAAAGAAGTTAAGGGAAAGCAACAAGAAGCCGAAGGATGGGTGCGCAAGGTTACCGAAAAAGAAGTTGGGTTTGATCTCAACCAGGCTAGAGAAATGTTTATGGAGGCCAAAAAGGGTTCTGCTAAGGCTTCTACGTCAGGGAGTCAGGAGAAAACAACCATACAGAGTGAAGTTCAAGATGTGGATCCTTTGTTATTAGCCACCTTTCTGAAAACTTGTATGAAGCTGTAGAGCGATCAAAAGGTAGTAGAAGGACTGCAGGAGTTGATCAACAATTTCACAGCAAAATTAATATTCCTTTGGAACAGTGCACTGTGAAGAAACTAGGTAAAGATAAGAAGTGGACAGGGCACAAGATGAGGATGACCGCATAGATCATAGAGTATGAAATGGATCAAGCTATCTTGGACCTTGGTTCAGATGTGAATGTACTACCTAAGAAGACATGGGAGAGGATGGGGAGACCTATGCTGCAATGGTCTCTTATAAAATTATGCATGGCAAATAAACAGAAAATCATTCCTATGAGGTGCTTGTATGGGGGTAATAGTTGACATTGAGGGAGCAAGTTCTTTAACTAACTTTGAAGTGATTGAAATAGTGGATGACAACAATCCTTACCCTACGCTACTAGGAATTGGTTGGGCCTTTGACATGGATGTGGTGATTAATTTGAAGAATTAGAGAATGACATTTGAAAAGAAGGTGCTCCGAGTTATTGTACTATTGGATCCTACTAAAGGAGTGCACAACATTGAACTGGTCCACGACTATGTGGAGGAAGACGACTTAGATCAAATATACAAGATTACTATGCGTGATGAAGATTGGATCAATCACACTGCAAATGGGTAGATCACGTGCAATAGAGACAACTCCATTACCTCAGACTCAGATGAAGATATCGAACACTAGGAGAATAGGTTGCATGAAGTCTCTATGCAACATTGCAATATGATGAAAAAATCATTGCAGTGCATATATACGGAGGTAAGGAATCTTCTGAATTATGATGGCTTAAATGATGTTAATCTCTTTTTGGATGAGTTTGAAAGGGAGGTGCCCAAGGAACATGGATTCCTGGCATTTGAATTGGCACTGCACGCTACACCTGCCCGTTGGTGGGGTACACATAAGGATAATTTTTTTTACCAAAATGAATACAAGCGAATGATGAAGCTAAGGTTTGGATATTCCAATACCCATATGACTGAAAACTACAGTGGAAAGGATGATCTATGTGAACACTTGGTGAGGTGGACTAAATCTTGGGGAGAAGAGCCACAAACAGAATGGGTGCATATATTTTGTCACACATTAGATACTATTCCAATGAATTGGTACTTGGAAATGGAGCTATGCCATGGGACAATCGAATAGGATATCTTGAGGGGGAGTTTCTTATTGAATTTCAACTTTGAGGATGGCTTTGAGTGCACTAATGAAGCACTCCAAGAAGTTAAGGCCGCTATCTGTAGAATGATTGGAGTACAGAGTTGTCTGATGCGTTGGAATACTACAATGTGACTGTAGAAGAATAAGAAGAAGATCCCTGAAAAATCCACATTCCAGAGACTGAAGGACAACGCAAGGTTCAAGGTCCTACAATAGCAAACATTGATATATCAGAACCATTGAAGACCAAGAGAATAAATATTGGGTCTGATGCATAGCCTAAGTTTGCAAAGATAGGTGATTATTGGGATGAAGATATAGTTGATAAAGTTGTAGAGTTGTTGCACAAATACTAGGACTTGTTTCCTACCAAGTTCTCATACCTAAAAGGAATAGTAGGAGATTTGGGAGTGATCAATATCACCTTAACATCTGATGTGAAGACCATGAAAAAAATACCTTACTGTCTCAATCCTAAGTATAAGGACAAAATGCGCAAAGAGCTAGAGAAAATGCTAGAAGTATAATTATTGAGCCAGTAGAAGAATCTGATTAGGTGAGTCCTATGGTTGTTCAAGAGAAGAAGCAGCAGGGTGAGATTAGGGTCTTCTTATATATGAGAAATCTTAATGATGCATGCATTCATGACCCATTTGAAACACCATTTACAGATGAAGTTTTAGAGAATGGTGGAGGACTGGAATCTTATTTGTTCACTGATGGGTTCTCAAGGTACCATTAGATTAAGATCATGCTAGAGGATCACAGCAAGACAACCTTCGTAATAGAGTGGGGATGCTTCCAATACACAATAATTCCTTTTGGGCTGAAGAATGCGCCCACAATCTTCTCAAGGGTTGTAATTGCAAAATTTAAAGAGTTCATCCATAAATTCTTCGAATTGTCTTTTGACGACTGGACTATGTTTAGATTGGTAAAGCGCCATGTTGCAAGTATGCACCTTATGTTGGATAATTTTCGCAGATACCAAATTTATCTAAACTTGAAGAAATGTAACTTTTGTGTGCATTATGGGATATTGCTTGACCATGTAGTCTGCAAGCAGGGATTAATGGTAGATCCAGTAAATATTGCGGTGATTGTCAATTTAGAAGCTCAAAAGAATGTAAAGTAGTTGCGCACAATGTTGGGATATATTGTGTATTTTATAAAGTTTATCAAAGCTTTTGCTCAGATAACTGTGTCGATGGAGAAGTTACTGAAGAAGGAAGCAAACTTCTATTGGGATGAAGAGTGTCAGTGGAGTCTGGATGTATTAAAGGAAAAGATGGTGACTGCACCCATTTTGGTGTTTCCAAATTGGAAGAAAGTTTCATGTCCATGTGGATGCCTCCTATATTGCTTTGGGTGTGGTATTGATCTAGCCAGGCGAAGTCAATATAGATCACCCTATAGCCTTCGCGAGTAGGAAACTGTCTAAGGCTGCGAAGAACTATTGAACTATAGAGCGTGAAGGATTGGCGATGGTCTACACACTCCAAAAGTTTTGACATTACCTGTTAGGTGCACATTTTAGAATGTATACAGATCACTCTCTCAAATACCTGGTCAACAAGCCTGTGTTTGGGGGGAAGATATGTAGGTGTTTATTTTTGTTTTAGGAATATGATTTTTAAGTGATTTTAAAGCCTGGATGCTTGAATGTGGGACCATACCATCTATCCAGAATTGAGACAGGTGAAGAACCTACTAGCTTGCAATAAGGGTTACTGGATGCACAACTTTTTGTTGTGCATGTTGCTGATGATCATTTTGATGATATAATCCAATTTTTGACTACTGGAACAACCCTGGAAGGATACTTTGCACAGTAAAAGAAGGAATTTGTGGTTTGTGTAGCTGACTTTTCTGTGATTGTGAGACACTTGTATAAGATGGGAATTGATGAAATACTGGGCCAAATGTATCAGAGTTTGAATGCTCTAACATCCTCACCAAACCACATGGAGGAGTGGTGGGAGGACACTATGCAGGCAGAGAAACCACACAAAATATTATGTGCATAGGATTATGTTGGCCAATGATACATAAGGATTCTAAGGCATATTGTAGAGCTTGTGATGCTTGCCAAAGGACAGGCTCACAAAGGAATCAATTTCCATTAAATCCTTAGACTTCATTATAGGTGTTCGAAAAATGGGGAATTGAATTTGTGGGTCTAATACAAGCACCAAGGAAAAAGATGGGTGTGCAATACATTATTATGGTGACTGAGTACTTGACAAGATGGGTAGAAGCATACTCGGTGAAGGACTATAACACTTATACAACTGTGACTTTCCTGTTTGAGTATGTCTTGACAAGGTTTGAGTGTCCTAAGGTACTGATGAGTGATAGGGGTACACACTTTCTAAACGAGACTATTAACACTATTGTCGAAGAATTTCAAGTTTATCGTCAAAAGAGTTGTCCCTATCATCCTCAAGAAAATGGTAAGGTGGAAGCATTCAATAAAATTATGGAAAACACATTGACAAAGGTTTGCAACGTGTAGAGGAATGATTGGGATGTGTGCATACCAACAATACTATGGGCATATAGGACGACATGTAAAAAGTTGACAGGCCAAACTCTCTTTAGGTTGGTCTATGGGATCGAAGCTATAATGCATATGTAATATATTGTGTCGAGTCTGCGGATTGTAGCATTGACTAATATGGTGGATCACAAGACTATGAAGGAACACCTCACGCAGTTCTTGGAATTAGAAGCATGATTTCACCAACACGTGTAATAGGAGCGTGAGAAGGCCTGGTATGATCGACATATTAAGTTGCGCACCTTCAAAGTGAATGAATTAGTCCTACTATATGACAGCAAGTTCACGAATTTCCCTGGGAAGTTTTGAATGCACTGGTTGGGACCTTATATAGTGAAGGAAATTATAAATGGTGGCATAGTTCAGCTCACAAAGCTAAATGGGGAATTTTTTACGGGAAGAGTCAATGGAAGTCGATTGAAATTATATAAAGGGGAACCTACCCTTGCACAGTGACTACATGATAGAAGGACAATATTAGTACTACAAACATCTACAAGGAAGTACGGGACTGTAAACTACATTGCCCAAAGACAGGGAAAATGAAGTAAGGGGGTTGCGCAAGGGAAGCCAGAAGTGCGCCAGGAGGAGTTGCACCAAGAAAGTTGCACCATGGAGGTTGGTGCCATGCAAATGGGTCCAAACATAGATGTTGGGTGCATTGTAGCTGATTGGATGGCAAAAATCCTATTAGGAGTAGTAGTTAGGCTACATTTATGGCACAAATCTTTAGCAATCTATCGCCAAAGATGCATTTATGATCAGAAATTGGAGGGAACGATTGGATTTGAATTTGAAATAGCCTATAAATCTGGCATGCTGGCCTATAATAAAACACTTTTCCTTATGAAAATCACTTGTGAATTTTTTTTCCTTAAATCTATGAACTGAGAAGATTGCGAAGAACTTCTTTCACAACTAGGGTGTGCCAACTTGCCCGATTGGAGTCATAAGATCATCCTTGAGAAAATGATTGATCCCTAAGAAGTCACTTTCTTTGAAACTGAAGCCCCTAAAATTGCATTGGAAATGGAAGCTACACCATTTGTGCCTATGGCAACAAGGTCATGTAGGCCTAAACCATTTACTACTAAGGAGAAATAGAAGAAACCATAGGCTTTACCAGTGAGGCAGTCACTGAGGAAGAAACCTAAGGAGGTTCGACAGAAAGGGAAGGTGGAAAAGTCTAAATAGCCACATGAACCCTAGATATTGACGAAGAGGAGCTTTGTGAAGGGGTTGAAGAAGTGGATGCCGAGGAGAGAGAGCCCATCACTAGTTTCTTGAATATATCTCTCTGCGAAATGGAAAAGCAAGGGTAACCAAGGATCCTGATAATGCTAAATTCACAGTCTCTACACCACTATTACAGGAGAAGGTGCCATTTGAAGGAATGCTATTAGGGTGCATTCCCACAATTAAAATGGAGGATTGGGATCTCGCTGATCATGAGAAATTCCCACATTTGGGGATAAACAAATATTTGGTGAAGATATACTATGAGGAGATTGGAGTCACGTGACTGGAGACTATGAAGTGGGTTGTGGGGGTTGAGAAGGTTGGGTTGCTAAATATGCTATGGGTATCACATTCTAGTAGAACCACTATCAACACGGTGTGCATAAAAAAATTACTTAGACTAGTTCATGATGGGTGTCTCTTGCTGGGAGAACCCATCCCCATTACAGATATGATGATCCAACGCATCATAAGGTTGCCCTATCAAGGGGTGGATCTAGTTGAGGAGTTTGGCAGAAAGAGTAAAGAAAACAAACTCGTGGATCGAAGGAAGAATGAGTTTGGCTTAGTGAATAATTCGTGCAAATACTTTATTCGTTCCATCACAGACAAGGTAGTGTAGTTTTATGCCCAGATCTTGGCTTGCAAGGTCATGTGAAAGTGCTGCGCTGATGAGGTTCTTGTGCTAGTCATTTCATTGGATGCACAATGTGTGAAGGGGGTGCAGTACAACTGGGCGTAGTATCTCTACAAAGAGTTTATGTTGAATAGTTGCGAAGCACAGGAGAATGGAAAGGCATTCCACTATGCTTAGTTAATGTTATTAATTTCCCTAGTTGCATGGAGACTTCTAGAAGATAGTCAATTCCCTCCACAGGAGGCCGATCTACCAGAGCCCATAAAGTTCACTTCACTATGGGCAACAAAGGATTCAGAGAGGGTCATGGAGATGAAGATATTCTGGGTGCTGGTCGAGATGGACCTCCACACGGTGATCAGGTAGAGGTTGAGGCTGTCACCTACCCTGTTTGAGTAGTTGGAGGCCTATGTGGAGTTTAAAGTGGATTTTCACAACATATCCATCTGTGCAAGAAGAGATTCTAAGAAATTATTGTACACATTGCCATACCTAGTCACTGATGCAGATGCATAGGAAGTCATAGGAAAATGGCTAGGTGAGTGGTGGTAGCCATTCGATATCGACACAAGAAGAAGCAAGTCCAGGGAAGGTTCCTCCCCACAGGCCACAACAACACATAAATAGAAGGAAGTTGCTGCTGCTTAGGTAGCTATTGACAAGGAGAACTCCATGAAGGAGGCGACATTGGAGGTTGAGGAGTCTGCCTCTCAACATACTATGGACAAGGAAGGGTCCGAGGAGGAAGGAGGTGGTGGGGAGGAGTAGAGCACTCCCTTTAAACTGTAGAAGCAAACCAAAGAGGCCACTTTTGGGCTTAGAAAGAAGAAGAAATTGGACAAGCACGTCCATGTAGATCCAATGGTCCTCACTGAGGGGGATTTGGATGAGATCGAAGATAAGGTACGTGATACAACAACTGAACTATGGAAATAGTTCAAACAATAGTACCTACAGACATAGGGGAAGATTTAAGCGAGCTTGTAGTGAGCGAGCACGACTGTGTTGGAAATAGATAGGACTCTGGACCTCAGAGTCATTCCTTACTAGAGGGATCATTGCAATAGAAGTAGATGAAGCAAACACATAGCTAGGATAGATCAAGGATGTGGGTGTCAACTTAGCCACACCACCTATTCAGACCCTCCACATACTCCATGAGGGGGTATCATACGAGATTAGGATCAGGAAGCAATGCACACTATCAATTATCAGCAAGGTGAAGATGAACAATGAGCAGATCTTCATTGAAAATTCTCAGGTGCTAAAGGAAAATGAAGAACTAGCTACACGAAGCGAGATCTTGGAGGCAACTATTACATAGGCATGTAAGACGCTGCCAGAACTTAACATTCTAGAAGATGGAGAAGCAACAATGATGATTTGGAAGCTGGTTGCCATAGTCAGAGAATCGAAGGATGAGGTAGGCCATGTAGCATTTGAGTTTCAAATGAATATCTTAGAGCTTGAGATGAAATTGTAGGAAACCACTCTGCCAGAAGTCTAGGAGCAACACAAAGTAGCCATCGAAGGGAGCATGGCCACATTGGATGCAACAGTCATAGGCTGCACACTAATCTTTGAGAAGCAATGGAACTATGGATAACTCTGCGGGAGGACCCAAACCTGCAGAAACTTGGCACAGATATCCAGGAGATGTAGCAAAAGTCTAATGAACTCAGGGTGACTGCGTGCACTTTGGTGCCAGTCCAGTGCTTCGCTCACTTGATATAAGGAAAACAACTTCAAACACAGATTGAGGAGCTACAAAGGAGAGAGGTCATCTTAAAGACCCAAATATAACCATGGACAGAGGAAGAAATCCATCTTAATTTGTCAATCCAAGATAATATTAAGACACTCCAACAAAAACAATGAATGATACGTCTCACAATGGAAGGTCCGACTACAGAAAAGTTGGTAGAGGAAGTGTAACAGGCAGTGGCACAGGGTACTTCTGACATACAGGTGTTGAAGGTGGAGTTCAACGACCTCCACAATAAGATAGATGCACCAGATGAGTGACTCGAGGGAAAGTCACCCAATTTGTGTTGGGGGCCTGTTGGGATGGGGTCCTAGGGTCATTTTTGTTAACTTTTGGGTAAATTTCATAGTTCTGTTTGTAACAAATGTAAATTCTCTATGAAATGTGGAATTGGAGTGTGAAGCTAGTAGAAGTCAAAGGGACTTTAGTCACTTAGTTGGGTACGTATTAGAGTTGTTTTGAGGCACACTCATGGTCTATGGACCATGATATTTTAAAGAAAATTCTATATAACATTGAGTCATAGTGAGTCTTAATAGATAACTTGACTTGAAGAATGTTTGAAAGGGTAAGGTGCTAAGGTATGAAATGCTTATCTCCTATTCTTAGGTGAAAGGGGAAGGCTCTTGCAGCTAAGTGCATGGAGACCTTGGTATGTCCACAGGCTGAGTGTGTAGTCCCTTGCAGCTGGGTGCATAGGGATAAGAAGTTTGTATCTGAACATTTATACTTAATACAAATCGTTTTGGGCCGAAATTGACACATCTATGTCCTCTTATTTATTTCTACAAAGTTTATGTATCTTCACTCTATAATCTTTTTTATATGAATTAATGCTTATTTACTACCCAAAACTAGTAGATTTGTAATATTTATGCATGATAAGTATAATTAAGTACTTTCAAGAAAATCTGGAAGTTATTTAGATAGATTTGTAGTAGTTGTCTCTTCAAAAGGATTATAGTTGCATGAAGGTAGATCTAAGCCATAGGAACTTTAGGAAACCATCTAACAGGAATCTGGATGCAAAAACCTGGTTCTTGCAACCTCAATATTGCTTTGGGTGAGACTGAAACTTGCGCTACATGGGTTGTTGCTCAAAAGGGCCAAAAATTTAGGATTTTGTTGGTTGGTGTAGTTAAAGCTAAACTAGGTTAGACCCCCTCAAGCCAACACCTAGAGCTTCAGTCTCTCACTTGACAAGGCCTCTAAGTGATTGTAACCCTCCTGTCACTCCTAGAGGCTTGCTTCCCCGCAATTGTGGATTTTTTTAGTCAGTTCTATGCCGACAATCCTAACTTCTGAGCCATTTTTTTAGGGATAAGACTTAGGCCCCTCCCAAAACTTAGTGAAACTTCCATAAATGAGGAATGATATAGAAACAAGGCTTCCAAACAAAAAATTAAACCAGGACTTGACATGGACTCTCCCAACCACGATTGAATTCCTGTAAAAAACATAATGAACATGCAAACTACAAGTCATGAATGCATATATGAACATAAGGATCTGAAAAATTATTGGAGGTTTACTAAGAAAGATTTATGCCTTCTCATAATAGTTGTCATAACACGAATTCGGTCATGCATTGATTAAACAAACATTCATTGAATGAAATGTGATAAGAGCCATACTTAGATATGTCATATAACCATGCTTATAACCAACATATAACAAGATAGATAACAATGATAGAATAGCCATTAAAGCCACATAATAAAAAGTAAATTTAATTATCAAGACAAGATATGTTTAGCTCTTATTAACCATATTCAAAATCCAACCAAGTCAAGTACTTCCACGTGATGAACCTTGATATTGCAATAAGAATGCTGCAACTCCGAAGGCTACCAACTTTAAGTATCAATCCAGGGTTTGTACAAACTTAAGAAGTATCGACACTATATGTGCAGCATACAATGTCTTATTCCTTTGCTTTCATGATGTAATGGAGTGCATGTACTGAAGTCAAATCCTAAACTAATTGCAGAAAATGAAATGCTCGAAATGGAAACCTCAACCTATTGCAAGAGAGAAATTACAAGGAAAGAAACCTATTCTAATTGCATAAATTAAATATCATGAAATAAATTTCAACCATTACATTTCGAATGCTTTATATCCATTAACAAAGTTCATTGGATGTGGCAATCAATAAAATCATCATTTTATTACCCATTTCATAAATCTGTCCATTAGCCCAAATCACTGAAATGTTTTGCATGGGTAAAGAGGAAAGTTCTAAGTGGTATTTAGTCTTCCCTAATCATTGATTTATATAATAGGGCCTTGATTCAACCCTAAGTGAAAATAATCAAGCTTCATGAGTGAATTTGGGCAAGTATATGCATGTTGGAAGGCTACTACAGGGTTTCTTGTAGTACTACTACATGAAACAACATATTTGTTATGGAGTTATAATTCATTGAATGACCAACCAAATAAAATCAAATTGGATGGGAATTTTTTTTTACTAATTAGG
Source organism: Pinus taeda (assembly GCA_000404065.3). Lineage (NCBI taxonomy): Eukaryota > Viridiplantae > Streptophyta > Pinopsida > Pinales > Pinaceae > Pinus > Pinus taeda. Next base: position 78,993 of record APFE031489004.1, read on the forward strand.
ATTTATTAGGTCTCCATTCCAAGCAGAATCACTCAAAAATACATCTATTAAGCAATGCTACAAAAATGGCAGAAAATTACTAGTCTAAAATCTAGAAATTCGAGAACTAGTGAGCTAGTAAATTTATCAAATGCCTAACCTAATCAAGTGAAAATGAAATGGGGTGATATTTGTTATTAATGAGAATGTTTTTATGATATAATGCAAGTAGAACAAACTTGATTGAAGATTGCTAGCATGCTCTAAAAAATAGCAGAAATTTACTATTATTTGCCACAAAGGAGTTCCAAAAATCTAGTTTTTGGAATAAGAAAACTAACCCAAGTAGCTCAATGATTAATATGACCTTCCAAAGGTTTTCCAAGGATGAAATAATACTTTTGATCCTGCAAAATAACTTACATTAACCCAATCCTACAACAAGAAATCATTAATACTAAATGATGAAATAAAAAGAAACAAGAATAAGAGATGCATGTGAATAACAAGTGAAAATAAGAAAATAAAATGATACAAAAGGGCTCTGAGGGTCCTACAATTTCCAAGCCCAAAGAAACTCAGGTTCCTATGAAGGAGACCAAGGTTTAGAAGTTGAACATGACACCAATCTTTATTATTTACATCAATACAATTACATCTTTGCATGAAATGACAATGGAGCTACAAAAATATGAGTTCTCTCCAATAGAAGACTAATAAAAATCTATCTCTAGAGGAAAATTAAACTTGGCACTTATACAAAATTATTAGGAATCATTACCCATGAAAGTAGGAAGATTTCCCCACCAAAATATCTTGATTAGTAGATCTGGTTCCCAATACTAGGAATATGCATAAATAGCAGGGAACACATTCCCAGATTTTCTCAATCATTAGAGCTCCACAATCTGTGCCATAATATCTTGTTGATTTATTATTGAATATTTACTCTCCTGTAGTAGGGATCAAATCCGTAGATTATCTCCTCCTCCAAATATTCATAATCTTCGCAATATTCTCACAATATTCCACAAAAATAAATAATATTAGGCACAAATATGCAATTATCCGTAAACCTTTGTAATGAACATATTAAGGTTAAAATAGATTATCTAATGAAAAAATAGAGGTTTAATGTGTGGAAGGATGGTCAGATGGGCCTTAATTTATGTCTAATTTAGAGGCATGGGCCTTAGTTTATGTATAATTTAGAGGCCTATCATAACCCCTGCTGAAAGTGTTGCTCATCCTTTGAGAAAATTAGTGACCTCATTGTGCCTCATTTATGGTCTTGGTGGCCTTTCTCTTGTGCATTCCTCAGTCCTTTCTCTTAAGAAATTTAGTTGTACGTTCTACAAGGACAAACACAAAAATGTAGTTGTTATTTTCATGATTGTTTAACATACTTTCAAGAAAAAACATAACTTTCCTCTTTGCAAGTGAACTCTATTGGCTTGTAGATCCATTTCATTCATATCCTCTCCCTTGAAACCTTCATTCCATTTTGAATCATTTTTCCAAAACTGTTTCTGCATAGAAAAATCACAGTGTTTCTTGAGACCATTAACCTACCTTCTTTCCCTTATTCGAAGTGGGTTCTTGAATATTTTTTCAGTTTGGTAAGGTCTTCCACATCCTTTTCTAACCTTATGCTACCTTGTTCTACCATTTGGACACCTCTGAAACCTTCAAAATGCCTTTAGATGAGAACTAGGACATCTTGTAATAATTCTTGTTAAAACTACAGGAAACCCTATACTGGTTCTTGTAGTACTACTAGAAACCCTTTAGTAGTTCTTGTAGTACTACAAGAAACCCTGTAGTAGTTCTTGTAGTACTATAGGAAACCCTGTTTAAACTTGTTTTGAGTAGAAATGATAGTATGATCCTAGGGTAGGACCTCAACTTGACTTCCATTCCTTTCTCCCATTTCTATAACATCTTCTAGGTCTTTGACAAATACTAGAAAGAGATTAGAGATCTCTCAGAACGCCTCTTTTAATCATTGCAGTTTGAGTTCTGTTTTGATGGTGAATGTCTCATTTCATTTTGTTTCCTTCTTATTCTCTTTTGTGGCCTAGATGATTGCCTAATGGCCTTGGAGTTCTTTGTTTTGATTAGGTCTCTCTTAGGCAATGCCATTTTGGGTCTTAGTACAATTTGTTCCTTTCTTCCTTATTGTAAAAACATTCTACCTTCCTGTAGTACTCATTCCTTCAGGGTCTTCTAACTATATGATATTGATGACAAATGATGTAGAGGGGTTGGAGGATGATGCTAGGGCTTAGAGGGAGTAGTGTAGGTTTGTGAAAATGGAGAGGATGCTCTGTTTTTTTTTCAAGAAATTTTCACGGTGAGACAGAGTGTAGGGTTTATTCTTCAAAAGTATTCAATTTTTTCTTATCAAATGGGATGGATGAATGATGGATAGATAATGTCTATGAAGTGGATGGAGGGCTTGGAGTGCTTTTGTGACTTGGCGTTTGCACAAATTTCGTCTTTTAACTATTATCCCCATTCCTCGAAATCATCACCCTTCATAATTTGGATTTTCCACATTGCATGAGTGAAGGAGTGAGGTGAAATTAACTAGTTGAAGGTAGCTGAAAATAGTGACCCATCCTTAGCTTATAAAGCCTCATCTCTCATGCATTCACAACAAATTTCTAACTATAATATGCTTAAGAGAAGAGGTCAAGAATATTGCATACCTGTACCTACCGATGGTTATTGGAGAGACATGCATGCTGCTGCTGAGTTGATGATTGATCCATGGTCTTGTGGAGGTGATAATTTGATTTGTTTGCTTCTGCGAGTCTTCATATCTTGGTGATTCTAAACCTCTGTCTTTCAGCTACGATGAGAAAACTATCCTAGTCAAATATAGCATTCTTGGAGTGATGGGTTTGTCCATGGGTGATGTTCACCTTCCTTGTACCTTATTACACCACTAGACACCTTTCGCATACTTTATTTCACATTTTTTACCTTACTATAACTTTCAGCTTATTTCATGTAGTAAACTAGGACTCGAGTAGTAGTACTACTGGAAACAATAGATTTTCCTTGTTTTCTCCATATCTCCCAAATGGTAGAATGGATTAAGATGAAAGTTTCTAAGCATGTTTCCATCATCATTATGCACCTCCTCGTAGAAATGTTTTGCCAATGGATGCACGAATATCAAGAAAAAATAAAAAATGGCTGAAGTTGATGGATGCCAATTGCTCGGAATTTGTGCACTAGAATTTACTGAAATTTCATGGGAATGTTAGCACCATCCATATGAAAATCCCCATGAAACAACGTTTTAAATGGATGCAAAAATATCAAGTAAATTAAAAAATGGCTCTAGGTGATGGAGGTCAATTTCTCAAAAACTATGCACTGGAATTTGCTACAATCGCTTGGGCATGTTACCATCATCCATATACATCTCCCTCTGAAACAACTTGACAAATGAATGCATGGTTTTCAAGATATGACAAAAATAGTTTTCTGCTCTATGTATTTTTGTTTCTTGTTGTAAAATAGAGCATTCCTGTAGTATTTCAGGACAACAAGGAAAATGAGTGGTAAAATCATGGGAATGATGAGTGGATGCTAGGAATAGATGAGGGTGATGGATTTTAATGGCCTTGGTCTTATTGGAGAATTTGAATAAAGGAGGAGAAAGTCAAAATTTGGCTTCTTTTGACTAGGCTTGACCAATTTTTTTGTTTTGTTACCAACTTGTTTTTGTTGCTTACAGATGTTGGAGAGCACCTGAATTCATCAGAGGGATACATGGAGCAAAGGATTTTTTTTTTTTTTTTTTTTTTTTTTTTTCACTTTTTGTTTTCTAGGCCTACTAGCCACCTCAATGAGGTTTTCAACTAGCAGGTTTACCTAGGCACGTCAAAGGAGGTTTGCACCTAAGATATTTTCTTTTTTCTCTTTTTTTCTTTTTTCCCAACCCATTGACTACCTCATGGAGGTTTTCAATCAATGAGCAAATATTAGGCACCTTAAAGGAGGTTTTCATTTGAGGATTTTATTTTCTCTCTTATTTTTCATTTTTAAAAATTTTTCTACCCTACTCTACTTGAAAAAAATATCACTTTCAAGTATAAGAATACTTCGAATGGAGCCATGTCTACATCAATATGACAGACAAATTGACGTGTAGGCTTGAAATGTATGCTTTGACATGTACCTAAATTTGAGAGATCAAATACATTGACTTTGATGAAATCAAGCACAGTTGAAGAAGAGAGTGTTGCTGCAACTTAGTGATTGTCTGGAACCATATTTCAATATAGTTGTGTGCCCCTGGTCCACTTGCTCAGTTGGATAATCCTGAATGTCTTCTTCTTCCATGACCATCAAATCTTCCTCTTTTTGTTGATTATTCTCTTAAACACATGGAGGATTCAATGGTAACCATGAGGGAAGTTTCTCAATCTTTGGTTTTGATGTTTGCTCTTCATAAAATGCAACCCATGATCCTTTGGTATGCTCATTTGAATCTTCTTCTTCTAGATGTGGTCCTTCAATGATATCAAGAGAATCTCTTTTTTGCAATACTCTTCCTAAGCTGAGATGAAGACCATTGAGATCAAGAGGATATATATGGAAGTGTTGTACCCCAACATTATAAGTGGGTTGAGCTACTTCATTGTGTGGGCTTGGAAATGGTGGTACAGGTAGTTGAGTGGGAGTGGATATTTGAGATGGATGTGGTTGGGGTTATGGTTGTGGTGGAGGTGGATTGTAGGGATAACATGGAGTTGAGTATGGGGGATATTGAGGAAAATATTGAGGATATTGTGGATGGCTCCAATACGTTCTTTGCCAACCTTGTTGGCAAGATTGATTTTGGGATTGAGATGACCAAGGTTTCCAAGGAAAAGGTGTGTTACAATTACTTTAAGATGGATGTGTATTATCTTCAAATTGTGAATTAGGCTCTTGTATTATACTAGCTTGACTAGTCTGCCATGGTCCTCTTGGAGCTACATAACATAGATGCTTTGGTGATTGACTTGCTTCATTGTCCTCTTGGTAAAATGATTTCAACCTTGGTAATGATGGACAATATTTATCATCTTGTGATTTTGCATGGACAACACAAATATCAACATCTTCTTTTTTCTCATTTTGTATTCTTAACATTTCTACTTGTTTGGTTAGATTGCTAATAATTTATATTTTAAAGTCATCAAACAAATTACCAAGTTTAGCTTGACTTACCGATCTTGATGTTGATTTACTTACTCTTGTGCTTCCTCTTGATATGTGTTTGCATGTTTCACAAATTTCTCTAAATGATAGTTTGCATACATCACCTCTACTCATGAGATCAATAATATCAATCCACTCATTCCTAATTGTTCTAAGTAAGAGGGTTTTTTGTGTGCTGGATTATAATGATGTAGTTTTTCCTCTTAACATTATACATGAACCTCTCTATTAGATCCTCTAAACTATCATCTTCTTTTTGATTCATTCTAAAGATTTCTTCTTTAAGATCATGATCTTTATATTTTTCTAGAAATATATTTTGCATCTTACTTCATGATCTTATTGAATTAGTCCCTAAAATCATGAACCATTTAAGAGATCTATCCTTCAATGTTGCTGAAAAGATCTCAATTTTTGAGTGTTTAATAAGCACCCATAAGATCTAAAAAGGATTTCAAATTAAAAGAGAAAGGTTTCCAGATCCTCTAACCTTAGACCATGAAATTTTGGAAGAAAATATGGAAGGATGTTTTTCATCTACACATTAGCATCAGTATCTTGAATGGGAAATTACAGAGGATCTTCCTAATTGTCATCATCTCCATCCATTTCTTCTACATTCTTTTCCATCTCTTCGCTTCTACCAACAAAAGTAGAATGGTGATGTGGCTCTTACTACACCATGTGATCAAATGGGGGGGGGGTGGGGTTGGTGTTGGAATTTTTTGTTTTTGTTTTTATGATTGAATGAAAACACTAATGCAATGCACTTTTATGTTTTTGAAATGAAGTATTCCTAATTCAAATATTTTTTGTTTTTTCATAAATTAAAAGAAATGAGTCAACTAGGGAAGAAAACAATGCATGCTTTGACCCCTCCCCAGAAACGATGCCAGAAAGTGATGAGCTTCGATATTGCAACAAGAATGTTACAACTCCCAATGCTACCAAATTTAATTATCACCCCGTAGATCATACAAACTTAAGAGGTGCCGATAGTATATGTGCAACATAAAATGTGTCCTTCCCTTTCTGTCATGATGTAATGGAGTGCATGTACTAAAGTCAAATCCTAAACTAATTGTAGAAAATGAAATGCTCGAAATAGAAACCTCAACCTATTGCAAGAAAGTAATTACAAGGAAAGAAAGCCATTCTAATTGAATAAAGTAAAGATCATGAACTAATTTCAACCATTACATTTAAAATAATTTAGATCCATCAACATAGTTCATTGGTTGAGGTAATCAATAAAATCATCATTGTATTACCCATTTCATAAATGGTTCCTTTAGCCCAAATCGCTGAAATGTTTTGCATGGGTAAAGAGGCAAGTCCTAAGTGGTCTTTAGTCTTCCCTAATAACTTATTTAGAGCCTAGGGGTCTTTATTCAAACCTAAGTGACAATAACCAAGCTTTTTGAGCAAATCTGGGCAAGTATATGCATGTTGGAAGGATACTACAAGGTTTCTTGTAGTACTACTACAAGAAACATCAGATTTTCTATAGGGAGTTATAATTCATCGAATGAAAAACCAAACCAAATAAAAATTGGATGGGATTTTTTATTTTATTTATTGGGATGTCTTAGGTCTCCATTCCAAGTGGAATCACTGAAAAGGACCTTTGTTAACCCATGCTAAAAAAATGGCAGAAAATTACTAGTCTAAAATCTAGAAATTTGAGAACTAGTGAGCTAGTAAATATATCAAATGCATAACTTAATCAAGTGCAAATGAAATGGGGTAATTTTTTTTATTAACTATATTTTTTTTGTGATCTAATTCAAGTGGAACCAACTTTATTGAATTTCATTAGCATGCTCTAAAAAATAAAAGAAATTTACTGTTATTTACCACAAATGAGTTACAAAAATCTAGATTTGGGAATAAGAAAACTAATCCATGTAGCTCAATGATTACTATGACCTTCCAAAGCATTTCCAAGGATTAAATTATGCTTTTTATCCTAAATAATAAATTACATCAACCATTTAGCCCAATCCTACAAAAATAATTCATTAATACTAAATGCAGAAATAGAAAGAAACAAGAACAATAGATGCATGTGAATAAGAAGTGAAAAGAAGATAAGAAAATGATACAAAAGGGATTTGAGGCTCCTGGGATGGCCAAGACCAAGGAAAATTAGAGTTCTATGAAGGAGACCAAGTTTTATAAGTTGAACATGACACCAATTTTCATTGTTTGCATTAATACAATTACAAACTTGTAAGAAATGTCAGTGGAGTTGCAAAAATATGAGTTCTCTCCACAAGTAGACTAATAAAAATCTGTCCCTAGAGGAAAATTCTACATGCTACTTACAAAAAGTTATTAGGAATCATTCCCCATGAAAGGGGGAAAGCTTTCCCCACCAAAATCCCTTGATTAGTGGATATGGTTCCTAATACTAGGAATCTACATTAAATGACAGGGAACACATTCCTAGATTTTCTCAATCATTGGAGCTCCACAATCTGTGCCATAATTCCAAAATATCTTGGTTTTTTATTATTGAATATTTATCCTCCTGTAGTAGGGAGTAGGTCCCTAGATTATCTCCTCCTCCAGATCTTCATAATCCTCTCAATATTCTCACAATATTCCACAAAATAAATAATATTAGGAACAAATATGAAATTATCCATAAACCTTCCTAATGAACATATTAAAGTTAAAAATAAATTATCTAATGAAAAAGGAGAGGTTTAATGTGTTCAGGGATCGTCAGATGGGCCTTAATTTATGTCTAATTTAGAGGCCCATCACCATGTAGCATCAGACCATAGATTGAGTTAAAAAAAATCTTTCTTTCGCCCAATCACACCCATGCCATATTCCAAGCATAAATGTGGGATATCATGGGATAAACCAATCCATAAACAACCAAGGGAATGCAGAGGTTAAAATAACTCCACCCTCACCATATTGTGATCTCACCTAAGTAGGCTTCGAGGTCACAAAACCAAATAGAGCTTGGATTCCTTAGAATTCCTTCACCATCCCTTGAGGAATTTTCCTGTCTCCACCCACTTATTGAGGGATCTCTAGAGAAGCCCATCTCCATCCTCAACCCTTGGGATTTTTCTGAGACCAACTCACCCAGATCTAAAACCTTCTAACTATCCATAGCTAAACTAAGAAAAATCCCATCATACCATGGTTATTTGGAAATGGCAAGGCAAGGCTAGAAACCACTATCAAAAGCTGACAAAATTAATGCCGGTGATAGTAAATGAACCAAATACATACATGCACATACCATGCATGCCAAAAATAGCTAGGAAATCATACATGTAACTTGTTACCTGCAAGTAATCATGTTGAAGCTACTTTATCCAACCTTTCCTTGCTTGATCCTTTCTTTTCTTTGCTTTCATTGTCCTTTATTTTCTTGCTTACTTTCCTTTTCCTCTTGGTGCTCTTCTCCTCTTTGAAAACTAATTCTAAAAATGAAATGCGCAAAGGCTACAAACTGATGCTCTGATGTCTATTTATTATTGATTACTCTAATTTCTTCATTTTTCCTTAATTTTCCTTCAATTTCCTCCTCACATGCAACCTGTGACCTTTCACTTCCCTTTTCTCCTATTTTCCTTTATTTTCATAAATAAAAATGCTAATAATACCTTTTTTCATTCTCAAAGCCTTTGCCATTTTCTTCTCCAATTTCACCTTAGCCATAATACACAACAAGTGATGCCCACTAGGATAGTTTTCCCAACATTCAACTTAGAATACATGTCCCATGACCTTGGTCTTATTTTTCCTTTATTAACTTTATTACATGAAATTTTAACCCAAGGCTGTTATAGAGCACTTGTACCCACTTCCAACTAATCATTATTTAGGTGATTTTATCCTTTATTACATATGTCTTCATATATCTACTTAATATTTTATATCTAAAGTATGATGACTATTGTAAGAGCCTAAGAGGCCTCTCAACATCTCTCACCATATCAAATCCTTTCTCATTCCAAACAAGTGTGCTAAAACATCTTGGATCTCTTCTCCTATAGAGGTATCCTTACTATGCATTAACCATGCATATTGATATGCATATATAGCTTAGCAGGAACAACTGGTAGGTATAAGAAGATGAGGTTGTACCATTCCCTATTACTCCTTAGCCTCCATCTCTGAGATGTTAGGTTCATGTGTATTCAACGAGTCTCTAATTCTCAACTAGCCCACCCAATAAGGTCCTTTCGACTCTATTATTACACCATTGTGTCTTTAGAACAATTCTTGGCTCATCGTTCCCCTAGATAACACCATATGAAAAATTCCATATGTCAACCAAACAACCATTTTTCTACTTTCTGGTTTATGAGATTACAACCTAGGAAGGTTTCTACTACTTTCATATAAGGGGGTTCGATCAATTCAATACATCTTGAGTCATCATGTTATCAATTTAGCACTTGTGTGTGTGTGTGTGTCTGTGTGTAATTTGATGTCTCTTTCTTCAATTATTTCTCTCTAAATCAATACTATATACAATTGCTTTGATGAAATTATCTATCAACTACTCTAAAATTTTCTTAAGCATTTCTCAATATTTTAGGCAAGTTCTCTCTGTACACTTGTTGCTCATTCAAAATATTATCTAATGCTTTGTCAATTCTTCAGTCACCATCTTCTTTTGCTGTTATCAATCATGAATTTTTCTCTAGGAATATATGTAGTTTTGATTTCACATAACATGAAGGAAATCTTCGACTAAGTTATTTCTAATTTGTGATCACGTCTCAAGTAGGACACATTTGCTTTTGTTGGTATTGATCTTTTACAATATCAATAGGTGTTGACAAGAAATTATATCCTCAATCATATTTTCACTTAGATTACAAAGGTAGATAAAATTTCCTTCCATTGAAGACTCATGTTTAACCCTCTCAATATATTTTATGATATAACATGACTAAAAGATTCAACTGGCAATGATAATTTATACAATTTTCAACTAGACTCACACTAGAGTAAACTACAAGCTCATTTAGACTCGAATCATCTATCTTTCATGTAACTCTTTACATGACTAAAAGACCCAATTGACAATGATAATTTATGCATTTTTTCTACTAGACTCACACTAGACTCACACTAGACTAAACTACAAACTCATTTAGACTTGATTCATCTATCTTTCATATAACTCTTTTATAGAACATTCTATGAATTTAATTTTACAACAAAAAATTCAATTACATAAAAATATTAAAAGATATTTCGACTAGCGTATATTCAAGTTTAATCAACCGATTGTAATAGCTTTGTGTTATTCTTTTTATTGATCACAATAATAGATGTTAACCATTTTACAACTTAGTTGATTATGTTGATGTTGACTTCTCAATAGTGATGGGTCAAATTGGCCTTGGATGTTTACTACAATCATATTTAGTTAATAAAATAATGAAAAATGGATTGAACATCTAAATCAAATAACGATTTGGATAGTCTTGTCTAGTTGATTGACAAGTGTATAAATTTACGTTATGGTTAATTCTTCACTTACATGATAAAACTATAAAATCATGCCATATTATATTATTATACTGATAGGTGTGTCTATTTTGGAATAGGGCTTCCATAATTTTAATTTAATCATGAATAATTATTAGATGGATGGTGGGGATTTAACCTCCATAGAGTATTCTAAAATATTCTTAGTGTTAGTCATAGATCAAAGGCTGATATTATTTCAAAAGAAGTTATGTTTTTTATTATTTATTTATTTTTTTTTAATTTTAATTTATTTCATTTTTATTTTTTAATTTTAATTTTTAATTTTATTATTTTAATTTATTTTTATTTTAATTTTATTTTTTTAATTTTATTTTAATTTTTAAATTTAAATTTAAATTTTTTTTTTTTACTTTTTTTGTTTAATTATTATTATTTTTTATTATTATTATTATTATTTTTGTCCTTTTAGTTCAATATATTAATTAAAAATCGTCATATTAACATGAGTTACAGTCTTTTCAGACATATGATATTAGTAAGTCATGGTATTGTAATAAAGCCTTTTACAAGTTTTTTTATTTTTATTTTTTGATAATGTAACATGTGTCGTGAGATGAATGTTTTGATTTCTATAGACATTTACTATTCATTTAATTTATATGAATGCACTAGTTTATAGTTCATAGTAAACATGTAATCATTCTAATTGCAGATTTGAGAGAGGTTATGTTATAAATTATATAACAACAATGAAAGCACCAGTTAGATTCTTTCTATGCAACATTTTATGTCTAACACCCATTTTTTTCTCATCACATAGTTAACATGCTCAGTTGGTGGTTGCTCCAAGTCAACAATGTTTAGTTGGTAGCTTCTCCAAGTCGACTATTGGTTATTAAAAAGTTAATTATTTTTAAATTAAATGGAAGATGACACCCCCCTCTTGCATGTGCGTATTCATTCATCCATGCATGGTAACAATCAACCAACATACGAGTAGTAATCTAGTAGTTGGTCGCTTACAATTAATTTTTCATATTATATATTTATATTATATTATATATATATATTATATATATATATAATTTATATATATTCATAGTATATATATGATTTAGGTCCAATATTCAATTGGTCGATGGTCATAGAGTATTATACATCACTGGATGGGTTTAAACCATGCACTCAAAGAACCCTACATTATTGCACAACTATAACCAAATGGAGTTATGGATGAGACATGATGAGACCATGGTAGTCGAGAGTCTCATTAGGCCTACAACACTCTACAAGTGGATTTGATGACTTCTTTGAACACTCTAGACATGGACCATAATTGATAAATTAATGAAGCATATTTGCAGATTTTGAGAACTTACTATACTTCCACCCTTTTCGTTTATTATGATGGAAACAATTTTTCCTTATGACATCTTTTTCTTTTTTCATAGCTTTGGCCATCAATTACCAATTATCCATAGCACTAGACTATTTTCCATGTCTTTAACCCAATAGAAGAAAAGTTCACACACACACACACACACACACACACACAATTTTTTCATCATCTTCTTCTATGAAATAGATGTTATTCTTTATCTATTTATTTGTTTGGCAATGCAAATTTGAAAATAATATGAATGATATTTTCAAAATTCTCAAGTCATGGATAGAATTTGAAAGCTATACCTTCTTTAATGTCTTTTTTTGTTTTCGGGTAGAGTGCAAAATATTTCATGCTTAATAAGCACATAGTTGACCATAAGATGTCTCAGGTTCTTTCATTCTTCATTGCACTCCCAACTATTGTTGATGGGCATTTGGCCAATCCCATGAATTCAAGAGTGAGCTTGTTTCCCTTTAATATCCATCAAATGAAAACATGTATACCAAATCATGAAAAAAAAGCATAATTTTGAACAATATTGCAGGGTGTGGGATTTATTTGTCTCACTATTTTTTTCCTTTTATGTGTGTATTGTAGTCTAACAATGTCCACAATTGATGGATGAAAAATATCTTGCGAGAATAGACTCCATCTTGTAGGTATTCATCATCCCACTATTTCTTTTAATTCCAAAAATTTGAACCACACTCATTCACTATTGCTATCACCTAGAACAAATTAGGGAGGCAATGGTGCCACTATTGTAATCTTCTAGATTATACACATTCAAAAATATATTACATTGTACCAAGAACTTCAAGGATACACATAACTCAAGCGGAGAGAGATAATTGTGTGAAGGATATCCAATAGAGTTTGTATTCTTTCTTTATGAGTATTTATACATTGGAGAGATTGTCAGAGTGGTTGTACCCATTTCCAAATAATCATTGGTGAAGTGAATTTATCCTTTGTTATATGTATTAATATATTTAATTAATATCTTATATGTAAAGCATTATGACAATTATAACATCTTAATAGGTATCTCAAAACCTACACATTGGCCTCACTTGTTCATGACCTTTATATCCTAAATGCAATTTCAACCAATTAAATACAGATGATTTGAGGTAGATTACATCTTGGATCATTAGGTAGCTTTTGATTGCTCATTTCATACAATCACCCATACTGGCCATGTTAAACCTTTCCATGTTCTATCCCAAAATAGTTCCAAGTATGCAAAGCTCCTATATCTTTGTGAGGTCGACTCAACTAGTAAGAAGAGCATGACAATTTGAACTACTTACACACCAAATAGTCCAAATCTAGTGCTCTATAAATGCTATCCAATTTTTAATGATTCATAAACCAATCCAAAGCACTATGGAACATATAGTATGTCATACTTACAATCATCATTGACATAAAAAAAGTGTATTCCTTAATCACATCATGTGATTATATAGTTAGATCCCTATCATCAACACTCACCTATGCATGTCTATACAAGATATGCATGCATATAGACAATTATACATACAATTTATCCATCAATACATTTTAATTTTAATGCAAAAATGCCATATCATATATACATATATATTGTTATCACCAAAAAATTAATCATCTAGCCTAATTTACTAGATGGATCAAAGTACACCATTTAGATCCAATTTTACCATAGTAAATTTGCTTTCACTATGAGAAATTACTTAATAAACCACCTTTGTTAAGAAATTTATAGTTAGCCCCATGAAGAATAATTACATCAATCAGTATTTGTTTTATTTTCTTCTAGGAATAATTAATTAAACCATTGTTCAATTATTATTCCTTGACATATTTGACCAAATAATGAAAAATAAACAGATAAACCATTAATTATTGTATTTTTCTCTAAGCATAATTAATTAATCATTAATTAATATTATTTTTTAATATATTTGACTAAATCACTTAGGAATAATTAATAAATCCTTATTTTTAGTTTTCCTTAAATAATTCATTGAGATGATAAATAAATCATTTATTTATTTATTATTTCTAAATAATAGTTTAAATACTTTTTCCCTCCTAACCATATATAATAAAATATTCCAAGTGGTTATTCCAAGAATGGGATCAATAATATTTTATTATTACTCATTATTCAAGGATAACTCAATATTTTGTTATAAATAGAAGGGTTTTTAATTCATTATTCACTTTTGGTTATTTTCATTCTTGCCCTCACTGTTGTAACTCTGATCATTTTTATTGTTGCACACCATATTTTTGCTGGGTTTACACATTATAGAGGAGAGGCACTCTACACAAGTTGAAGATGTTTGAGGATAGCCAAGAACCCATCCCATAGAGGGGGACTAGTAACATCTATTTGTTCCATTCATATGTGTTATAATAAAAACTATTCTTTGTATATTTGGTTTCCATTGGATGATTGGAGTTATTACTCTTTATTTTCGCTGCTTAACTATGATTGTGGCATAGATCAGAATTTTGACAGGCTTTGTTTATACCTATTGCTACAGATCTACAATGTTTAGCAGACATTTATACTATTGAGATTGTTTGTCATCCAGAATCCTAAGTGGGTTCTTTTCGCGTGTCTTTGAGAAGAAAACACTACAACAAAATTGGTGACTCGACTAGGTTTTATACTTTAGATCTAGAAACCTTGGCGACCTTCGGTTTTCAGCTTAGGGTTTCTTGTTTTTTCAATTCTCTTAATGTTCCTAGTTTTTTGACCCTAGATCTACTAAATTTCTGACTTCTGCAAGCTTTCTAGCCTTTTCCGCAGGTCACAGGAATCAACTGCAACAAAGGCAAATTTTTTTTTTGAGATTTGCTAACCAAGATCCATAGAGAATAAATCACACTTTTGGCGCAAAAAGTGCAATCTAAAGGCCAAAACACACTTATTAGACCAAAAAGTGTGATCCCACCTAAAAAATAGGTCAGTACCTACGATTTCCAGGTTTTAGGGTTTTTCTCAGATTTTTTTTAGAGTTTTGCAGAGAGTTATCTGCTAGGTTGTCTAACCTCTGTCTCATCCCAATTAGGGCTTGATATAATCTGATTTAATCATGAAAGTTGAATTTAGCCCCCCTAGGGCTTTTAGTATGCTTCCATCTTTATATGAGGAGTTTAGCTGAGTGAGTAATATGAGTTTCTACAGTGCTTTCAGCCACATTTTCCATATATGTACCCTTCTGTTTCAGATCTATAAATATAGGTTGTCAACATCCATAGTTTCATATTAAAACTTGTTTGGCCATTGGCCTTAGGGTCCCATTGGTTCCTTAGGTGTTACACCCATCTCCCTATCTTTTTGCAGCAATCTTCCTCTCTAGTTTTGTGTTGTTGTTGCACCACTTTCTAGCAACCTAGTGTCACTTGATCCCAGTTACAAAGACATTTAGATCCCTTGATCATTGTAGTGTATTTTGCATCGATTTAGCCACCAACCAACACAATTTTTGTAAACTCAGTTTGGGTGGGGTTTCATTATTTGTTTTGCTATTCAATTTCTGTTGTTAATGTTAGTTTATTTTAAGAAAACTTTTTTCCTTTTTGAAAATACGATTTGGGTTTAGTCAATAAATACACTTGCACACAAAATCATACCTTAAGCGAAGGGTGCTTGGTTTACACCACCAAGCCAAGAATTAACATAATAAATTTATCTCCCCTCATTGAGACAAAGGCAAATTGGTGATCTCCCTTCACCATTTCTGTGTCACATGTGTCTTACCACCATTGCGCCACCAAGGCATTTGTCACTAAGACTATTAGGCCTCCATTTCCAGTTTCCACTTGGACATATAACCCCTCCCCATTAGGTTCAAGTTCATAGCTCTTTGAGTCCCCATAATGACACTTCTCTTGGTTCATGTGATTCTGAGCCTCTCTCACTTCTTATCATCAGCATGTCTAGACCCATAACTAGTGTAGGAACCCAACTTGGTATTGGCTCCGGTTCTATCCCAGTGGTCACATCAAGTGAAATAGTCTCAGGAACTGTTCCGACAGCCCCCACGCTCCCCTTTATAGCTGGGGTAAGTCTACCAGTTTTCAGCCAGTTGATAAATGATGCCATACACCACAATCCTGGTTGGCCTTCTATGCTGACTAAGCTTCCCTCATACATCCCAAAGTTTGAGGGTAATGATAGAGAGGATCCTACCAACCATGTTTGATCCTTCCACATGTGGTTTTCTTCCACTCCACTATCGATGACTCCATTCGTCTTCGGCTATTCCAACGCACACTCACTGGAGATGCTGTAAAATGGTATGTAGACCAGCCTGCCACGTCTCATTCCATTTTCGCAATGCTTTCTAAAGCCTTCCTCTCATATTTCTAGTTACCTTTCTGATATGACACTGGTACGGAGCTATTGACCTCATTTCGTCAGTAGTCTACCACTCACCTTTCCGATCATGTTTAAGAGTGGCGTCAAAGGAGGAGCACATGCTGTGCTCCGCCCTTCGAAGACCGTGTCTCCCTAGATTGGTTTCTTAGGAGCCTTTTATCACCCATTGGAAAAGATTTTGCATTCCATTTTTCTTAGATAGAGGAATAAGTTCTCCAAACCACTCTGATATATGACCTTATTTATGTGCAATCCATTTATTTCTATACTGTCATTCCATACCTCCCCCATCTTGGAGGTGCCAATGCACCAGGGGCATCTCACATCGTTGACAGTATCATTGGAACCCTTTCAGACCCTTCACCATATACTCAGAAAAGTTATGGCTATCTGCAAGGGGGCACTAGTTCGTCCAACACTTATGCCCCTCCTGCTAGCAACATGTTTTCAGGGCCATCCAATGCTCAACCTGTCTACCAAACTGTTGCTCCTCCCTATGCACAACCAAGATCTCCAGCCCCTCAAGCATTAGCACCACAACCTCCCATGCATCCTCAGCCCTAGCAGCCACCACCACCTTAGGGTCAAGTGTTTGCAGAATAGAGTGTGACCAATCCTGAAAATTTAAAGAAAAAGAATAAGGGGAAAGGTAACAGGGGTAACCAGTGTAATCAAGGTAATCAACCTACTAAACTCCAGGGGAACCAACCTAACACCAACAACTAGCAATAGGGTAGCCAACCCAAGCATAACAAGGCTATTCGTATGAATAAGCCTTGTGCATGTTATGGTGTACATGAGTGTCCTCTCTTACCCTAGATGCGTCAAATGTGGGAAGACTAAGCAACTTCTAGAGGTCAACAATTGCCTCAGAATCTTGCGTCATCTCAATTGATAGTGCTCACAAATCCTTTCCCTCAGCAAGGATTTGTTGTTGCTCAACCTCAGCCAATTCAAGCAGCCCATCCACCCAACCTTCTGGTCCTGCTAACTACTAGATCCTTATGATGAATTCTGAAGAGGATAACCCCTCCGATATCAACTTGCAAACTCAATCGCATCAATATGAAAATCCATTGACTTCAACCACCACTGAGTCCAAAACCAAAGCATCTGCTGAGCCTCTTACAAAACCAAATGGTCCGTTACATATCCCTCAACCTAAAGTTGAGGCCATTCCCAAGATCCGAAAGGGACCATTATGCCATAGTGTGGCTTCTAACTGAGCTGTCCATACATACAATATAGTAGACTACTTGGCGCAATCACCTACTACCATGTTGATGCTGGAAGTCCTCTAGTCATGCCCATCTCAAAAGAAAGATCTACTGACTGCTTTTGATGTAGTAGATCCTATGATCGTTTTATTGTCTTCCTAGTTGATACATTAGAACATCCCCCATTGACTTCATCCATTGCTTTATAGATATGAGTTTGATTTTGTAATGCCATCATCTCCTGATGCATTATTGACGAAGGTGCATTGACCTATGTGATGTTTGATATTGTTTAGAAGCAACTTAAGTCACCTGAGTTGTCCCCTTCCACCATCACTTTGTGTGCTTGGGACAGACACTCCTCCCAGCCCCTTGACATGTACTACAACTGTCCAGTGACCCTTGCAGTCAAGACTGTCCATGTCAACATTGAAGTCATTGATGCCCCTTTGGATTAAAACATTCTCCTAGGTCATAGTTATACATATGCTATTTCAGCCATCGTGTGTGTGGTGTTTTTCAAGATGTACGTCCCCCATGAAGGGAATATTGTTACCATCGGTCAATTGAATTACTATGGGTTGGCATATGTGACCTCCGTAGAGTCCATTATCTTGTCAATGTCTGATAAGCGGTCTTCACCTCCCCTCACCAACGTTTCACCCAGAGTCTATAAAGACTCCTCATTGTTGGGTTCTTTCCCTGGTCTTGTCCCTCCCATCTCAGAGCCTAACTCTATGAGTGTTTGCATGTTACAAGGATCATGGGCTGCTCTCAAGTAGTCTAGTACAATCGATCAACAACGAGCTCCTTAGCACCCTGCTGTTGCCATCTCAACTGAGCCCTCTCGATCCATCCTTCTAGAATCTCCTCTGTTTGTGGGTGGCTCTCATATTTTTCCACCAGGAACTGTTCCTCCAAGTCTCAACCATCTAGGAGCTCTTTTATTGAGACATTACCCTGCAGGGTAGATACCTTTCGTATTCCCCCCTACGGGAGTATTTTCTTTCCCTATCATGGCTTCACTGGTCCTTCCTAACACGACTTTGGGGATTCCAGTATGCTACGTTAATCCCCCCTAGAAGCATTCCTCTTGGTCAACTAAGACCTTATCATTCTCTGACCCCAGTTCAACCGGTCCCTATGGCCACTATCACTACTTCAGTTCCATCGCAACCCCAACAAGAACCCACTCCTTTTGCATAAGCATCTGGATAGGGGGGAGAATCTAAGAGGAAAGAACTGAAGGACAAGGCTCCCCAAGCTCCTCCAGCCCCTAAGGCCCCAAAGCCACCACCTCTATGTGCTTTGTGTAAAGTGGTTGGGCATGCCACCAATAATTTTCCAGAGCCTCCTCATCTCAAACCTTTGGTTCATGAAACGTTCATTGAGTCAAATACCCCTGAAGTCCATGTTAACTTACTGGGTCCACCCAAGAAACTCATAACATTTCACACAAACCACCCTCATGCCCTGTGTGATCATCATGGTCACTATTCCCATTGTTGCCATTATCTTGATGAATTTTGTAATTGCCTTGAAGTGCTTCACGAATACGAGGCCACTCATAGTGGAAGCTCTACTCCTCTACCTGTGGATTCTAGTGACCCTAGTCACTAGAATAGGGGGACTCTGGTCCTACAATCATGATCCCTCCCCCGATGTCAAGATGACAGAAACCACATGCCATATCCTTTACCTATTATCATCCTTGAGTTCCTCGCAAGCAAACCTTTTTAAGTTTTTTGTGCACGCTTCTATCGAACCTCTTTTGACAGAATTCCAGGTATCAACATCTGTGGATCCTCCATCTACTAGCTTATCGTCTACCATTCAAGATGATGTGTATATGAACCTTCTCTCTTAGGTTAATGCACAAAGTACTGCCGCCACATCATGTAGTCAGTCTTCCTCCCATCTGCCCATCTTCCAGTTTGATGAGGACATCATGGAACCTATGTCTACACCTGATTACCCTTGCACTTAGGCAAGGGGGCATATTTTAGGAGCATTCTAAAGGGCATTCCCTTCCCAATTCTCCCAGTGCACTCTACCTTTAGAAATGTCACTCATAGAACATCCCTTTGATTTTCGTGTTTTTATTTCTGCCATGAAGTTAGGTAGATTGCATCATCTCATCTGTTGTCATTTGCAGCTTTCATATGGATCCATCATCCACACCATATATCGGTCACACCGATGGTGCGAGTTGCTCCTCCCAGAATCTAGCCTCAACAGCCTAGGCCATTTTTACTTCCTTTCATACATTATTCCTTTGAAACAACATGTGCATTAGATTTGCTACCAATAACCAGGCCAAATATGACATAGTGATAGGTTTTTTAGTCGATGCCCTCACTCATCGCATCCTTCATGTTCATGTTTGTTTATATTCCTTGCTACTTGTCATGCAATTAAATGGTGTGTATCATGTGCATAACTAAGTCCTATTTAGAAAATATTGGCGAGTTAAGTTGTTGGTATGTGAATTTGAAACATTTACTTTCAGTCATGTTCCTAGAGGCCAAAATAACTATGTAGATACCATTGAAAATAACATTCAAGATTGGAATATATCACATGTATACCACATAAGATAACCATAAACAAAACAAATGGTGAATCATCATCATCATATAAAATGCATAATCATATTATGTATCATATAGTTGTTTGGAGCCAATAGCTCTAAATACATCTGACATGCACATAACATGTTACAAAAATAAAAATCAAAAGGCCCCACATTGATGCAGGAGCATCATCTCCGAAAAACATCTTATATTTTACCTAAGCTAGGGGGTTTCATGTTTTGAAGAAATATTAAAATTTCATGTAAATATTAATATTATTTTGAGTGATTAGTTAATTATTTGTGAGAAATTGTAAATGCAAGAGAAATTAGTTTCTAGATTATTTATAATTAATGAGGGAGCCTAAGTTGGAATTAGTTTCTAAGTTTTCGGGATGAGAATCTATCTTTTAGGGATATTGAAGAGATTTAAGGGTTTGTTGAGGAACTGAAGGGATAAGCATTAAATTAGATTACTTTTGAAATTGTATAAATAGGATTGAGATTCTGAGAGGTTGGGGATTGGAGAGTAGGCTTGAACAGTAAGGCTGTAAGCCTTTAGTATTTGTAAAGGGCCATGAGTATTGGATATCAGGCCAAAGCTAAACTCTGTTTCATCACTGGTTATGAATAAAACAAATAGTGTTTGCGCCAACGTGCTATGATTGTTCTGTGTTATGAATGGAATGTACATGGCTCGTGTTAATGACATGCAAACTTATCCGTTGAGAGTCCTCTAAATCAGTTCGAACTGTGGTTTCATGACCCCTAAAATCTCGCATCAAATCCTGGAAGTTGTTGAATGTCAGTTGAGATCTTAATTAATTGATTCGAACTGTTGTGCAGGGAGGAGTGATCGGTGGCGATAGGATAGACGAAATACTTATTAGTTGCGGCCAACAATTACAACAATTGTGTAATGGAGAACAGAAACAAAACGCCAATTTACTTAGGCCAGATCTGTTATGTAGAATTTTATTGTTGACATATTAGGGTGTGAAGGAGCCAGATCTGGTGTGGATCTACCGCTATGTAAGAGACGACCGACATGGCTCTGGATTGAGTGTTTCCCTACCTCTTTCTTGCCCAGCAAATAGATCTGCGTTAGATCTCAACATTGCACCCATGGATCTCAGAGTTGCACAACCACAGTTGAAGTGAAGGAAGTGTTATTTGTTTACATAATTGAAGCCTGTGAGCCATTCTTTCATTGGGCCTGAGTTGGAAACATAATTGTAGTCCCTCACTCACAGTTGGGCGGACATCGTCAATGGAAAGGAGATATAAATCGTGCCTCTCAGTGGTAGCATGACTAATGAATTTTCGTGCAGTTGGAAGAGCAAAGAGGATGAAGACTTCCCTGAGATATTGTAGATGGACATCAATTCGCTAAGATCCTGCAGTGGAGAGAGAAGTTTTGTCAAGCAGTTAGTGAACATCTAACTGGGTAATATTTAGCTATGCTCAAGAAAATGGAGAATTTTTCTGACCGGTTCGCTTCGAACATATATGGCTCATTCTCAAAGTGTGAAGAGCTGAGAAGAGTTTTAATATAACTAATGAAGCATAGATTGTTTCTAGTAATATAAACAGATTGAGCTCAGAGTTTTAGATGAGATTGAAGGCCGAAATATACTGTCGTCGTGGGAATCGATCGAATCACCTTGAAGCCACATTGATCTTCAGAAAAAGTCGTGACCAGATTGCATTTGTCAGTTTGTGGCTCTTGTTGGGCGATTGAACGATCCATTCTTGAATTCAAGGTTGTGTCATTTCTCGTCGTGTGCCTGGACACAGTCAACAAGAAATTGAATTGTCTGTACGACCAAGAACCTGATTTTGATGTGTTTTGAAACGGTAACAACAGAGCATTGAGAACTTTCCATGCAAAGTGCAGATTTATATGGGATTAATCAATTATGTGTTGATAGCATGAATGTTGGAAAGGAGGAATTAAAGTCTTCAGTTGATATTGGGGCAAGAATATTATGCCACAGTCTTGAGACAGCATGTACAGGTATGAACAACATCACTCTCTGTATTAAACAAATAGAATTGCTTGGTAAAGTCAACTAGAAATATTGAAATTGAATTGAGACCGTTGGGTACGCCGAAAGAGAAGAGGGCGCACATATATTTGGTGCTTTGATTAGTTGAAACATGTAGCTTTGTGCATTCGAAGGATATTAGTGTTGTTTGCCATGTCCACGTGAGGTTGAAAGGCATAATTTCATTTTCTTGATCGAATCCAGTCATATCTAAACTAATGATTTTAAATGGAAGGCTTCAAATCTTATGAATTTGCATGCTGATGAATATTGCATTTGAGCAGTTATGAGATTGAAATGGTAGCAGGGCCACACCTTTTTAATTGAGTTATGGATTGGGTTTAATTCCAAGCATGGTTTTTATAAATCATGAGATTACAACATCATGGAACAAGCTTCCGCATGATTGAATTTGCCAGTGAATGGACTTTGTTGAAATGATGAAACAGGAAATGCATTTTTTTGTATGCATAACAGAGTAGAGATTCTGGGTTTGGTGGGGTAACCTGCGTCACACATGTCCCTACATCTAGTCATTTTCTGGAGGATCCTGTGCTAAAGGCTCTGCTCCATCTACACGTAAATCATCTACTGTTTAACCAACCATCACCATGCATCGCAGGATACCTCACCACTCTAAGGGAAGATTGGTGCAATAATTAGTGTACCGATCCTCAAAGTAATTCCATCTGTGCTTTGAAACTTTGGTCAATAGTACATCAAACCTACAATCAAGATGAGCGAGCAAAAAATTATCCTCTGGACCCTAATTTCATGATGATGCCCCCTGATCTGCAGCCCCAGGCACTGCAGCTCGGTCTGCATTTCGTTCAGGTTTTACCAGTGTTATGTCTACATATAGCATATTTTAACTTAGTACCATATACATGTGATAAAAATATGAAATACGCCATAAAAATAGCAACTTAGTACTTACCATCTAGTCCCCATGGTTGCCCAGGTGGAAGTGGCAAGTAAGGATCTCCCTGATAGTTCATCCTGCTATAAGGGTAATCGTCAATGTAGAGGGGCATCTGATCCCAATGTGTGAAAAAATTGGGTTAGAACACTCGTCCGACTCCCCCTCCTCCTCCTCCTCCTCGTCTTCTCCACATTAGCTGCCCCCAACAGCACATTCTGGGATCGTGTGAGCCCCCATATCGGATCTGCACATGAGGATGGATGGTGGATATCTTCTCAAAGAAGAATGCAAACAGTATTATACCAAAAGCGTGGTCACGATTCACTTTCCTCTTACATAGACTTAAATATTATTTCACAGACGACAACATCATCTGGGCCCACCCATAATTGGTCTCGGCCAAAACACACTCTACCACCATCATCTGCCCATTAATGATATGGTGGAACACCTGGCTACCGAAGACCCACATCATAACTGCAACAACAACCTGTGTCTCTAGCTGCTCTAGATCACCAAGTGGGATAGGGGTGCCCTTGACACAAACACCTTGTTCACAATGGTGCTCCAAAAACTTAGTAATGTTCCTCCCATGGGGTAACACCAGATGAATATCCCCCACCACTCTGAGGGGAGGCAGTCTAGTCAAGAAGTAAGTATCTTGTAATGTGAGCTCAATCTTGTGTCCCTACACAACGAAGACCTTCTAGTCTGGATCCCAATAGCTCACAATTCTTGCTAGCAAGGGATCACCTACCCTCATCAATGGGTTCCCTACCAACCTGAGAACCCCATAATGAGGCAATTCCCCTCGAACCCCCTGATCCCTCTGAATCTCAAATTGAAGGATATCTAAGTCTCATTCATGCTAGTTTATTTTTAGCTCTACCATGCCTGCAAAACACCACATGTCTTATTAGTTCAGAGAATAAAACACTGTTCTACACTGATCAGCCTACAGGCCCTACTAGGCCAACAAAAAACTCTCTCTCCAGCCCCAAATCACAATTGTTTGCCTAGAAAGTGCAACTTGCAGGTTTCTAGTTGTTAACTATGAGCCAAATCACACTTCTGGGCTCGAAAAGTATGATGAGACCTTGAGCAAGATTAGGGGTCTCTCAAGGAGCTACTAGGTGCCAAAATTTAGTAAATAAACCTCCGAAGTTGAAGATACGAGTAAGGCCACCTACCTGAAAGTTACAGATCCTGATTTTGATGGTTGGTTTGTTTGCTACGATCTCCACAAGATTTAGGGCCTTTTCCTCCTCTCCAAATTCACCATAGCTCACTTAGCAAATGAATCCAAATTGGAGGGAAAACATCCTTTCATAGAAAAATCCCCAATTTTTCTGTCGCCCATTGCAACCAAGCCATAGTTTAGCTTGACAAATTGTTAGCATTGATGGAAAGGTCTAATCGAGCTCTATGATGGATCTTCCTCAGTTTTTGATGATTTGACACTTCACGAGGAAGTCATTTTTCCAAGAAGGGTCACTTTGTCACCTCTCAAAATTGAATTTCTTCATAAAGTGACACTTGTACTTTGAGGTCCACCTCCTGTTAATACTTTTCGTACCATGTGTCAATTTTTTTTATGAGTAACCATCATTTACCCATGTTTTGATGGTCCCCATCGACCCTAGTCTGTGTGGCGGTGTCATCGATTCACCCTCGTTCAAGAGCATCCGTGATGAGTCACCTTTGAATCCATGGAGTCTGTTTCATGTCCCATCATATCATGTCACAATATTCCATCCATATTTTCACACCGTTCATCTTGTGTTGCCCATTTTGGCCTCCAGTCATACTATCCCCATCCCCTCTGGAGTTGACTTACTCGTTGCTAGGTCAACCATCCACTTTATGCTTTGACAAGGGATGTTGTCTGTTTGTCCCTCAATACCAATTCCTCATTATCCACGGTGTTAGTCCATTAGTCACATTACTATTTTCCCTCGTGCCTTAGTTTAGGATGATCATTGCCTCAACTATCGCAGGCCCTATTTTGTCGACATCAGCTCATTTATTCCAGAAGAAAAACCTAGAGGGTAGTGTATCTCAATTCCACCTTTCATTCTTGTTTGGTGCCTCAGATCGAGCAGAGGGAATCATTATTTCCCTTTGACTTGGTTGTTTCATGTTCATGATTCATACACTAGATAGTCTAGTGATGTAGCAGATTGTCCCGGTGATTCCCAGGTGTGTGTGTGGTATGTTTTAGACCTCATGAGGGGGTGGCCCTTCAGGTAGCCCCCCACATGCCCAGATGCATTCCTATTATGCTGCATCCTCAGATGCAGTTCCGCAGAGTTGATGGGTTCAGTTACTACCGATTGCAATGTTCATAACATGCATGTCTTCTTCAGATGGTCTATTCAGTTTGTAGAGCCCTCCCCTGTTCAACAAGGCTTCTTTAGTTGTTTTACCCTTCCTCCCACCCATTTTTTGAGGGAAGGGCCTTTGTATCTCATGTAATCATATTTTATTGTATTCAATCCTGGATCATGTTTTTCTAGGTGCATTTTTTATGGGACACATTGTATTATTTTCTCGCTCTGTTAAGCCAACATGTCATGTACCATTTAGCATGTACTTCATTGCTCAATTTTATGTTTATGGGCGAACCATTATTTTTGTACTAAGTTATCTCGACGGGTATGGGTATGCCTCCCCCACCTCATTAAGGTCGAGTACCACAACATAAAAGGATACCTGCATTAGTCTTGTCCCCTGTACCCCTATCCTCTTTCAATTAATCTTTATTGGTCTTTGTCTCTCTCTCTCCGTGACTCCCCTGTGTTGTGTAGTGATTGTGTCTTTACAATATACTTCGGTCATACGTTTTGCTACTAACACTTATATGTTGGGGGGAAATCTGTTATCACCAAAAAATTGATCATCTAGCCTAATTTACTAGATGGATTGAAGTACACCATGTAAAGCCAATTTTACCATAGTAAAATACTTTCACTGTGAGAACTTAATTAATAATCCACCTTTGTTAAGTCATTTATAGTTAAACCCATGAAGAATAATTAAATAAATAACTATTTATTTGATTTTATACTAGGAATAATTAATTAAACCATTGTTCAATTATTATTCCCTGTCATATTTGACACAATCATGAAAAATAAACAAATAAATCATTAATTATTGTATTTTTCTCTAGGAATAACTAATTAATCATTAATTAATTATTATTCCTTTTCAAATTTGACTAAATCCCCTAGGAATAATTAAATAAACCCTTATTTTTTTTATTATTCCTTAACTAATTCCTTGAGATGATAAATAGATCATTTATTTATTTATTATTTCTAAATAAAATTTTAAATACTTTTTCCCTCCTAATTAAATATAATAAAATATTCCAAGTGGTTATTCTAAGAATGGGATCAACAATATTTTATTATTTCTCATTATTCGAGGATAACTCAATAGTTTGTTATAAATAGAAGGGTTTTCCATTCATTATACACTTTGGATTATTTTCATTCTTGCGCTCACTATTGTAACTCTAATTATTTTCTTTTTTGCACACCATATTTTTGTTGGGTTTAAACATTATAGAGGAGAGAGACTCTACACAAGCTGAAGATGTTTAGAGATAGGCAAGAACCCATCCCATAGAGGTGGACTGGTAACATGTATTTGTTCCTTTCACATGTGTTATAATAAAAACTATTCTTTGTATATCTGGTTTCGATTGGATGATCAGATTTATTACTCTTTCTTTTTGTTGTTTAACTATGATTGTGGCATATATCATTATTTGGGAAGGTTTTGTTTCTATCAGTTTCTATAGATCTACAATATTTAGCAACCATTTATATTGTTGAGATTGTTTTTCATCTACAATATTAAGTGGGTTCTTTTCATACATCTTTGAGAAGAAAACACTACAACACACACACACACACACACATAGATAATACTTTGTTCAAAATAATAATACTCACACTGTATTTCTCTTTGGGGATAAATTATGATAATTTCAATGAAGTATACTAGCGATAAGGTTTTGCCCAACTTGAATACCTTGTGAGATTATTTGAATTATGCAGCTTTCCACATGAAAATTTGAGAGTGTTTGATATATTTGTAAATCTAGTTCTGGAACTTCCCCACTAATTCTAAGTTAATGATATCATGCTCAACCAAGCCAATTATCTTAGTGGCCACACCTAGATAAGAGGATAGATTCATAGTACATAGTAACATACTCATATCTTCTCCATGTGACAATAACATATGACACTCCATGGCATGCACGTCCCATAGGACAACACTGATGGAACAATGTCAAATTACCACATTTAGGGCATATTGTTCCACCCACAAACATTCTATTAAAAGACACATCATTGGGATTCCTTCCACATAATATCATTGGAATAAAATCTACATAATGTGATGAGGAGGGTTGCCTTGCGAATGCCTTTTGTAAAAATTTACAAATGTGTCATAATAGAGTTGGAATTCAACATGGTGTTTTTTGATAACAAGAAGTGTATTTTTCTTAACAATAATGAGAATATTTATATCAATTTTAAAATTAGTGCCTGGATGACAACTATACAATGGTGATAACAATTCAGATTGGATTTAATTTTTAATAACATTTAGAACCTCCTATATCAAAATCAACCTCTGGAGAGGAGAGGGATATGACTATATAGAATGTAGAATGTGTATTTGGAGGTGAAAATATTCCAAGGAACCCCAATATTAGATAAAACTTACAAAACATACAATTTACTTTAGGAATTAATCCTTTACAACAATATGTTTTGCTACTTCCATAGGCTCATTCAGATACCATAGGCTCATTCAGATATGAGCAATTTTATGTAGTTGAAACACTTGATTTGGTAGCATCCTTAAGCTTAAAACCAAGGTTTTTGACCAAGCAGCGAATCTCCTAATCTTGTTGATCAAGATGGAAGATTTCTTCTTCATGTTTTCACACTTTTCCTTTGATTTCATATCATAGATCCATTAATTTTGAAGTGGAAACAGATTTCTTGTTTTGTTTAATTTGCAATTTCTTTAAATCCACTTGCATGTCATGAAGCCTATCATTAAGTTGAACAATGGTTGTATTGAACTTACTAGGCATATTCAACCTCACAAACAATATTAATTTATAGACCTAATGACCGAGAAATAGAACTGGCAATTCACAAAATGCAATATTGTAGGCATACTTCCAACACTATTTTCTCTTATAGGGGGAGTCATACAAAAATCATTGGCAAACTTGGTTGAAGCAATATTGTTAATGCTAGACGAAAGGACAAATTTAAAACATCCTAATTCTTCCATGAAGGATGGCTATAGAAAATAACCAACAAAGTCTCAACCCAAAAACCAAAAGTCTCAACCCAAAAACCAACAACAAAGAGGTACAAACCCTTTGGACAAAGCACTATTATATACAACTATTTTAGATATAGACCAATTCATGTGATCAAATCACACAAACCATTCAAATTTTTGATTTTGTGATTACTCATGAAAGGAAAATCAATCAATTCATTTACATGGAGATCTTGATCATGAGATTAATTATCCTAGATGGAAAAAACAACTAAGTCCTCTTTAAGCCATAATTTAAGCAGTTTGAGAACAATTTACAACATTTTTTAATACACAAAACATAATTACATGGCTCAATCTAGAGCCACCGCGAGCGCTTGAAAACATAATAAAATCCATAGTAATTTTTTTTGTCTTTGGGTTGAAAGATTAATAATATATATTATCAAAGCTTTAGGGAATAGAGGAAGGAATGATTTGGAATTGACCAAAAAGACATCAAACTCCAAATTACAAGCTTTATTGGCACAAGAATCTGTTTCCTTATTATTGTCCCATAGTATATGTTTGAACATGATACCTGAGTTTTCTTTAGATAATTTCTTGACTCAATGTAAGAGATTGTCTAGAAATGAGTCTCTAGGAGAGATTCCTTAGCTAGTGTAATACATTGGAGTAACCCATAGGATTTAGCTTGAATATTTTGCATTTTCTCCCAACCCCATGAATACTTTAGAAATTTATTTTCTCTAGGGCCAAAAAGCACCCCTCCTAGTCTTGCAAACCCTAGATTTCTTTTTGAAGCTCCCATCAAAAAAATAATGAAATTTGAGGAAGCCTTTCTCCACGCTTGAAAATGTTGAAAATGAGAGGTGAAGCTTCCATGCCCCTTTGACCAAATTATGAATATTAGAGGAAATTTCAGCCTAAAAGTGGTCTCATGATAATAATTAAAAATAAAATAATATTTATGAATTTTGGAGGGAAAAGAAGAAAACTACTTTGTTTAGTTGTATTTTTGGCTTATCTCCTTATAGGTTTACTCAAATTTCAAGTGTATATACTTTTTGGATGCATAATTAAATTCAACATCCAACGAGTATCCATTATGCCTCCTTTTGATAAGACCCACATTGATAAAAAGTAAAGATACATTAAAAAATCATGTTCAACACAAATTTTTAATGTATCTTAAATTTTTATTAATCGGGGTCTTCTCAAAAGTATGCATAATGATACTCGTGGGATGCAAAATTTAATTCCACATCTAATGAGTGTCTACATTTGAAATTTGAGTAAACTTGTAAGGAGATAAGCTGAAGATACAATTTAAAAAGTAGTTTTTCTTCTTTTCCCTCCAAAATATTTACACGTACCTCTTTTTCAAATATAAAGGATTTTGATTGGTTTATATGTTAGGACATGGAAATTACATGAAAATTTCATGGGCACTTTTAGGCTGAAATTTCCTCTAATGTAGGCACTAAGGTTTGAGAGCAAACCAAATTAAAAGAAAATTTTGAGAGCCACATTGTTACTAGACGATCCAACCCATAGATTGGTGGATCCTTAAAGAGGTTATGAGTCCAGAATTTTGAGAAAATATGCAAGCCTTTGATCACAACTTTTTGAGGAAGCACATTGGAATAGTTAAATATTCTACTATTCCTGGCAAGCCAAACTTTTGAACATATGAAATTAGGCAAGGTTCCCTATATTTATTTTAGGAGGGGTTTCTTTGAAGGTTTTCCAGAATAATTCCTCGTCCAGGAAGACAATAAGGCTAAAATTGAGTCAGGCCATATTAGTCTTTCAAAAATAGGAGCCAAAATTAAGATCCAAATAGATAGTGAACAAACATTCTATAAAGAGGTGTTGAATTGACTCTTAATTTTGCATACATAGCTGACTCTAAGAGGGACGCTGAATGCAATGTTTTTTTATATTATCAATATTCAAAACATTTTGTGAGTTAATAAGCAATAGAAGGAACTGACTTTAGGCATGATGTTATGAAGTCAAACTTTGGACCACCAATGTAATTTAGGTGGAATTCCTTGAGGGAAAAGGAGGGAGAAATATCCCTCATGAAATGTAAATGATGGATTTCTAACCACAATTACCTTTAACTTCTTTATTCCAAGGCATACATCCAAAAATACGACTGCATATATTTGGAAAAAGATGATGTAGAGCCAAAGGGATCAAGTGGAGGTTCCATTGTTCCCAATTTCTTGTCTTATCCCAACATTAAATATTAGCTAATGCTACCTTGTTGTGAGCTTTAAACCCTTCTTGGAGGGGGCCAATATCTCTGTTTCATTCAAGGGTCAACTTATTCATAATTTTACCAATCCAAATATTAGATGTTTTTTCATTTCCTAGAATTCAAAAAATGTTAGAACTAATAATAGAAGTAAAGGAAATTTTGTTTTCCAAATTTATGAGGCTTCATGTTGAATTTGGATGGAATCCAAGTATCAAGAGCAATATAAGAGATATTTTGAGTAAAGTACATCCTTTCACCATTCCTATTTAGGGGATAGGAATCCCCATACCAATTTTATCCCGTATATTTATTCATAAGCAATGGATCTCTTATACCAAGGATTCCATGCACTTTAGGCAAGCAAATTGTGGCTCATTTAACCAAATGATTTTTTTGTGTGTTGGATTTTCACCCTTACCAAAGGAGATTACAAATTTCATTTTCCATGATAAAGAGAATACTTTTAGGAGTAAGAAGAGAATACAATTTCTAGAGGGGAAGAGCTGAAAGAACAACCTTTATCAATACCAACTTGCTTACTAAATTGAGCTATCAAGCACCCCATGGGAGTCTTTTCTTTGAACTCGCTGAGAATCCCCAACTAGGCTTGGGAAGAGTGGTTTTTAAGCAAATAAGAATGCCAATATTCTTAAATTCCTTCCAAGAATCCACTAAGTGAAAGCCTATGATCCACATAATTTGAATTTTTTTCCTCAAGCTAATTTTCCAAGAATAGATCTGATATTTTCTAGAGATAATTAGAGCCCTAGATGCCTATAGGAAATTATAAAGAAAATATTTAAATATCATATAAATAATGGATGAAGCAACCCCAAGAAGAAGAGCACCATTTGAATATTGTGAGTGGTAAATATTCTTAATATCTCTTGCAAATTCAATGCTAGGAACACTACTGATTGCCTTTCAAAATCAAGGCACACACTAAGAGAGAAAAACATAATTATGTATAGGAAGGGGAGAGATGATATCATTGTAATAAACTTCTTGAAGCTTTAAAAAATTCTACAGAGCACTCATTTACATGGGTGAAATCCATGGCCTTGTAATGCAATGAGTTTCCTATTGTATAAATTTACTATCAAATCCAAACATGGCCATTAGCTTGAAAGGGAATTCATTCCAAACTCAATTAAAAGAATTTTCCACATACAATTTTATTACCATTCCTTTGTCATTCCTTGCTTGAATTGCATTTATTCCTTCATGTACGAAGAGAATGTTATCAAAGATCCATCTCTAATGAAAAAACCTTTTTGATTTTGAGAGATAATTTTGGAAAGAAGAAGCTTTAATACAAATACCAAAATATTGGATATCACTTTATAAGACACATTGCAAAGTGAAATAGGCTTGAATAATGCATATGAGGAGGGATATGTGTCCTTTCGGACAAGGGATAAGAAGGTTTAACAATTCCACCTTCAATGCGTTTATATTTAAACCAATAATCCACTAAACAACAAAAAATAAAACTTGATAACTCCCCAATATTGCTGATAAAAAAGGGTTGAGAATCCATCTAGACTTGGAGACTTATCTGGGATAAATGAAAATACAATAGATTTAATTTTGTTTTTCCATCATTGCTTTCAGAAGAAAAATATTGTCTTGTTGTGATATTAAATAATGGATCTTTTTACATCCTTTTTAGCAAGGCCACATCACTGTATAAATCCTTGTAATGTTGAATTAATTTAGCAAGGATTTTCTTAAATACTCAATTTTATTCTCTTTTATGGTGATTTATTTTATGTTACTCTTCAAGACTCAGTTTTGAGGCTGATTATGGAAAAATTCAGAGTTCCTCTCACCTACTTGCAACTAGAGGCTATGATATTTTAGATGCTACCATTCTTCTTCTTCATTCAATGCATTATGGAATAACTTGAACATTGATTTTTCATTTAGCAGAGATTTGGGGTCACTGGCCCATGCTCAAGATATGATTGAGTATATTCAAGATGATTTTGGAGCAGGGAGATCTTGGAGGATGGACTCTCCTTCTACACCTTGGCCCAAATTTTCATGGACTGTTTAAGAATCTTCATTTTCTTCTAGAAAATGAAGATAGGGATGCCTTAACTCCATTGTCTCCATAATTATTTAATTTAATCTATGAAAAATTATAATCTAATCCATAACACACATAAATGGAAGGGAATAGGGTCATAATTGTTGCTTTCAATGATTTCAAGGGAGATGGGTCTATGATTCGAACTATACGAAGGTGATATTTTGGAGAAACATATAAATTCCTCAGCCAAGAAAGAGTCTACCACTAGGAAATGATCTATATGAGAAATAATATGACTAGAGTGTAATCTTTTATTGCTTCAAGTAAATTTTTGAAAGAAGGCTCTATATCAAGAAGATTGAATTTTCTAATAAGATCTTCCATATCCTCTTGAAATGGATCTCTAACTGAAGAGACTCCTTTTTTTCCAAATAATATAAAGTGGTATTAAAATATCCACCATTTACGTAGTTATGGCCCAACCTTGAGTCTCCTAGAGATAAAATAGAAGCCTAACAATCTGTTTTTCCTTGAAAGTGTGCTGACATATAAAGATTAATCAAAAAACGTACCTTCTGGGTGGGAAGATTGAAGAATCAAGTAGCTAATCGTAAGGGGGGATTTCAATGATCCAAAAGCTAAAGAAATAAAGGATTCAAAAAGTGGAGAGTTCACTTGAAACTTCTCTTGAGCTAACAACCATAATATCATTGCTATCTCATAACTTGTATTGTTTTTGGGTGATCTCTTGATCCCCCATTTTAGTATCACGAGCATGAGAATATAGGCTTTTATTTTTATTTTTATTTCTTATTTTTTTATATTTTAACTAAAGATTTAACTTCTAACATATGCTTTTGCGACCCTAACCTCCCTACAATTCCAAGAGATTATTCTCATCATTTACTATTTAATCTGGCGGCCCTTATTTAGGGCCTAATTGACCTCCTTTTCTTGTGTTTTTTTTCCCAACTATAGTGCACTTATCCAAATTATTTACTCACTCAATCTTTTATCCTTTTCTATTTTTTCAGCTCAAACCTATGTATTTTATTGATGAACTTTCTTACAATGGATTTTATCTTGGACTTTTTCCATCTCTATTTCTGATTTTTCATCAGTTGAAATAACAAGGGAAGGAGTAGTTTGAATCTTCCTTACGAGTGGTACTCTTCATTAGATGAGGAAACAACCTCACCCATCTCAAGAACTAGGGAATCCTTAAAAGGTGACATGTCATCCTCAGTAGGGCCTAGAGGATCTTCAAAAACCTTCCCTAGAGAGTTTGGACGCATACTTTCTAGGATTTATCCTTCTTCTTCAACTAGATTGAAAGCTTTAAAATTGTTACTATTAACCTTTATTTCTACCAGTTACTAGTGCGATCACTAGAGTGATTTAATTTACATGGAGAGGCTGGACCCTTTCCTTTGTTTCCAGCTAGGTCATTTTTCCTTAGCATATTTCTAGGACATTTGGATGGCCCGTTCTTCTATTTGGCTACTTCCATTTTCCCCCTTATTCTACTTCCTTCTGTTGCTCCTCCACTTTCTTCTTACAAATGCTTGCAAAATGCTTGTATTCATCACAGATCTTGATTTTGAATGGAAACTGATTATACACCACATCCTAGATGTGCGATCAATTATGAAGTTGAGGTTTATTGTGGTTGGAAGCCATTTATCTGGTCCACTTTGATACAAATCTATACAAAAGAAGAAAAACCCTTATGGTTCAACACGATCAATATACTTACCCATATCATTTCAAATGTTCTTGAAGGTGGCATCATTCCAACAATGAAAAGGGAGAAATTAGATCTTAGCCCATACAAAAATTACTAAAGGGAGACCACAGTTTGGATTAAAATATGGGATCCAATTATGAAGATAAAGACCCAGGTATCCCATAATATATGGGTCACTCTTGAATATCAAGTCCTAATCTTCCATATTTTCAAAGCAAAGAGTAAAAAAACCATTCCAAGAAAAGGAAGAGGGAACCTAAACCTTGATCAATGGTTATTAAGTTTTGATTACCGATTTCTTCAAAGAGCGTTAGATCCCCATGGACTGACCCACTAACTTTCACTCAATAAGATGTAAGGCCCTTATTTTTGACTAATATGCATTGATCTCTACCTTAGGAATTCTCTTAAGATTTTTTAGAAAGCTAGAATTCTTTGAATTTTGAA
This sequence comes from Pinus taeda, assembly GCA_000404065.3. Taxonomy (NCBI): domain Eukaryota; kingdom Viridiplantae; phylum Streptophyta; class Pinopsida; order Pinales; family Pinaceae; genus Pinus; species Pinus taeda. The sequence continues at coordinate 114,020 of APFE031489004.1, forward strand.
ATCAGCGTCCATTTGATACCAAGGAATTAAACACTGTGATCTCTAGCTCTAGGTGAGGAGGAGGAGGAGATGTAGGTCCACCCAATATTGTTTCAATTGGTAGCCAAAGGCCCACTCAATGCTACAAAAACCCTCATTGGAATAAGAGCTCAAAGCATGCTAAGTAGATCAAAATTTCGACATGGTGAGGGTGATATGGCTTTCTTGTTACTGGTAAAGTTGAAATATGATAAGAACAAGTGTTATGAACTATGTTAGGCCTAATATATCATGGTTTCAATTTTTGAATATGATAATAATTATATTGACATTAGGATTTCTTTCATGAAATTATTCAAATAACCCAACTTCCATCATATCCATAATGTGATTACAATGTTCATCATACATTTCTGTAGATAAATATTACCATAGAAAATTCTTTAAATCTGGTATAGAACAAGAATGGGTTAACAAAAAATATACCACCTTCTCTCTAATGTCTTTTAAAATCCTATCTTGGTAGGGATACTTGCAAATAAGACACAAGAATAAGATTCATAATTTTCATCTATATCGACCATAAATTTAGTATTCCTTTTCAATATTTTTCTACAAGCATGGAACAATTTTTGAAACTAACATCAATGTTTAACTTCTTGAAGTCTCTAGTGCCACAAAAAATGTTATAATTTTCCTACAAGCATCTTAAATATTGGGTTTTTTTTTTTTTTTTTTTTTTTTAAATGAAAGGAATTATTTTGATACATTTTTGGATACATTCTCAAGTGCCTTTATGTAGTTAAAATTTTCAAGCCCAACAACTTCATTTTCTATTTTTTGTTTTTTGTTTTATTAGTCCATGTTGAGTTTAAGCTTGTGTATTCATCTTATTTTTCTCAAAAAATAACTTAATAATGAGTATTAATATACTCTCTAATTATGCAACTAGGGCTTGAGTCCTAAAATTCTTCTTTCATGTTTACATCCAAACATTTTATAAGGTTTCAAGTCCTTTGAAAATCAGAACAAAGCTAAGTGATTCTTAAAACTTGATATGCCACAAAGTCCTCTAGAAGCTAATTAGATTCCTTGCATGACCAATCAATTTCGTGTGTAGATGTGTTACATACAAAACATAATATATAAATTAGAGAATAAAACAAAAATATGATTATATTATGCATTAGGGTAATGTTGCTAAAAATTACCAATATTTCTTTTATCTAGATGCCTTTAAGATATTGGAAGTAATGCTTCCATGACTTCTAAGTTGTCAAGAGTTATAATTGTGTGAGTTCGTAAGTTAATAGTTGTACTAGCTATTTTTAGTAATCTAGATCTACCGTTCTCGAATCTGGAAGTATCATGTATTCATATATATGTAATGCATGTGAGATCAATAAAAATATAATGTAATTTGTGTTGTGTGTAATAGCTATCTCTACTCCTTTCTATTTTTATAACATGGTATTAGAGCTAGATCTGGCTTTATTCCCTCATGGGAAAGCAAGGAAGATGTGAGAGAGCCTTGAATGTTATTGTTTTGTACATAGATAGATTAATATCAGTGTGTGTGTTATAGACATATTTGGGCAGTGCAACCCCAATCACATATGTCCATAAACCAAGGGCTTCTAAATCCCTAAAAGTGTTGTTTCATGCCCTAAAACATCAACGTCAACTGATTACATCATTTCCCAGAAGTTCTCCTTGAAAAACTACTCAGAACTGGTCAAAACTGGCCCATACAGACTGCTCAGTGCTGAGGGTGCGATGTGTCTCACCTACTACACACAAAGGGTGCGATGCATACTGAAAATCCCTTCTACAGGGTGTGATGAGAAAGAGAAGACAAATAGTAGAGGTAGTTTGCTAGGTGGAAACTCAGAGAATCTTCTAGAAACTACTCATATGACACTTGCCTCTCTGAATTCACCCAGGGATGAGTAAGAGATCCTGAAATCTCCAAGTGGAACCAAGAACTATCAGTGAAATGAAAATAATAAAAAACCTAGAGTTGACTCACACCTTTGCAAATATCTATATATGGATCCCTCATCGTAGAGATCTAGAGGCCAGAATTTTGTAATTTGTAAGGAAGTGTTGTTGGTTTCTCTTTGAGACATTGTATTGTTGGGTGTTCTAGCTTTTCATGAGGTGAAGAGGGCTTTCATGCTGGGAGGATGGTACTGGATTAGATAGCTGGGTTGTAATCCTCTCTTCTATTACTTCTATCAATAAAGCTATTTGAGTTTTCCTCCATATACTTGTATATTTATAAATCTTGTATTTGTGTATGGATTTGTACGGTTAATGTACATTTGATTCTACATTGTTTATGGTTATAGATCTCTATGCTTTGATGGTATTTTGCTGCTTTGACTCTACAGGTGTTCTTTGAAGTGGGACAAGTGAGAAAGGAGTGGCGAAAGCTCTATCAAGGGAGAGAGGAAACAAGCAAGGAGCCAAGAGAAAGGCTGAGGTTGGTGCTCTCTGCTTCTCTCTCATCTATCTCTCATAGAGGAAAACACAAGTTACTTTGAATTGTTTGTTTCTAAGATAGCTACCTGTCTTAGTGGGACTAGCAGATCTGAATAGACACTAGTTTCTCTGGAAACAAAATGGTGACTCCATTGGGGAGCGAATTGTTTGTTTGTTTGTTACTATTTTTTGCTTTATAAACTATAGATGGAGCCTGAAGTTAAGCCAGCTAGCCTTCGCACTGCTTTTGCTATGCAATTGCAAAGTAGATCAATGCTGCTTTAGTCAATCTCTGGGTTGGTTTATGAACTGAACATTTGACTTGCAAACATCCTAAGTGCTGTAGTGGATTCTCAATAACCTCATTAGATCAACCCCTATACTTTGTGTTTACTACCTATCATAAGCTCAACCTAAATCCCTGAACTTAGCTGCAAATTGTGGGTGAAAACCAAGCTTAGTCTCGTCCCTGGACCATCGCACTGTCTCTCATTGGCAAATTGGATGCATCGCACGTCACGCGTGCTATAGGTGAGATGCATCCTTGTTTTCCTTAAGGACAGGTTTGATGATTGAATGAGACTGTTTTTCTCTCCAGATTTTGGTTTTTTCTTCATTGTTTTCAACTATATTTAGTAGTTTTGCTATCTATGATCAATATATCACTATTGAAACTCTCTTCCTTTACATTATTTAGCCTCCATTGATAAGGAATTTTGAATGTTTTTTTTTATGTATTTTTCATCATTTACAATCCTCCTTTGCAAATAGTAGCTTAATCGAATTGTCATCTTTTTTTTCGAAAGTGTCGCAACTATCATTTTCAGTCAAGAAAAAGAGTGTCATAAAGTCTTCCTCTTTCATATTTTTGATTGTACTTTTTCCATTGTATTTGATTTGAATTGTCAATTATTTGAAGTGTCAAAAGTGATTTTCCATTCGAAATTGATAGTGTCATCTTAGTCTTCCTTTCGTTTTTGAAAAGAAATTGCTAAAGTGTAGTTTTGAAGAAAAATAGTTCAGATCTGTACTTAGTTTTCTTTTTGTCATTCTCACATTAAGGAAACTGAAGAAGAAAATACATGCATGTGCATTTGCATTTAGACTACATGTGGAAATTGATTTAGGAAAAGTGCATTTAGTGAGTGCTCTTTGCTCTATGTTGAAAGAATTTTACTCTTCTCTTCTTAGTAGCTAGGATTTTCCTTGCTAAAAGAAAATAGATGACTGTTTATCATCTTAGATTGCATATTTAGGAATTGTACATCTTCATCACGCAGTGAAACTTGAAAGGAAAACTTCTTAAGAAAGATCAACTGTAAAATAAACCTCAATGAACATAAAAACGCTTTGGAACGTAATGCACAACATCTAGGAGTGTAGGCTAGAGACATATTCCGGTGTCACAAAGCCTAGTAACTATTGTTTCCATCGTAGATTGGGTGATTCCTCCTCTTTGATATGACAAGTTCCAGTATGGACTTGTGCTCCCATGTACCATCGAGTATATATTTGGAAACCACAATAGGCTGATATCCTTTATCCTTAGGAAGCCATGTCTGCCACCCTATCGAACGCAATACCCTAAACACAACATTCGGGAAGATTGACTACCATAGGTAAAGTCCTCGGTAATTTCTCTATAATTTACCATTAAGGTATATATTGCAGTTTTGCGATTGGTTTGGTAATACATATGTCTAGATTTCTAGAGCAGTCACTTTCATTCCTTTTCAGACTCCTCAAAAGAAAAGGTCCATCTGAGCACTTGTCACTTCAGGCTCATTAAAAATTGAAGGTGACTAGAGTCACCTTTAGCTTTTTCTCGACTCTTAAAAATTGAAAAAATAAGTTGTGTCAAAGCGTCATAAAATTTATTTTAATCGGAATAACATCACTGTTCCCTCATTGGTCTTAGGTTGAGAAAATTGGAAGTCCACCAATCAAGGATTTCCCCTTGGGGGAAATCCTAGTCCTTTCTCTTCTTGGGGAGATATTGGTGCTCCATACATGGCTACATTGTCCCTTCCATGACTCACAATTGGCCTGTCAGTATGGCTATTCTCGACCTCTGTCATTCAAAACACCGTAAATCCTGAGCAATCAAATCAAAAACTAGATGATACTGGAGATGATCCCCCACCTTCTACTTCGCTTGTTTCTCCATATCCTTCTTCCTCTTCGCTTGTTGAAACTAGTAACACTAAAAACCAAGTAAATGAGAAGAAGAAGAAGGGAGGGAGAAGAAGAAGAAGAAGCCGATAGCAAAAGGGGGAAACCATGCATCGTCTGGTGAAAATCCACACATCGCACCATCCAAACCTAAATCTCCATGTTTCATTTGTAAAGGATACCACCATCCAAACCTAAATCTGCCTGCTTGCACAATTCGATGTCTTCAACCTCTATCGATCATGTTGAAAGTACACCATCAACTAGTGAAAACAAAGCCAATGGACAGAAAGGAAGATCGAAATTTCCTTGTAAGCTATGTGAAGGTGGTCATGCCCTCCACCGTTGTCCTTTCCTATACGAAGCTAAAAGATTCTTGGATAACTGTCCTGCTTCACCGCAGCGACTTCCACTTGGATACATGAAACTCTTGGTAAGTCCATCGCTAGTTGAAAATCCGACTGACACACCTCTGTTGTCGGTTGAAATGCCTATCAGTGAAGATAAACCCTTTGAGTCCACACCAGACCAAAGTCAATAGGTCTAGACAACAGTCGACCCGGTCTTATCTTTAGAAGGTCCATGTTCAGATGATACAGTCTCCAAAGAGAATGAGAACGACACCGTTCAAATTCTTTTTTCTAACATAGAGTCTGATGAACATGGGGGTAATCCACCTATTTATTTACCGCAGGAAGGAAGTTCCTTAGTTCAAGAGATTCATCCGACCGTTTATTCAGTCCCTCCTCCAAGAAATCTAGTCGTTTCCTTTGATTGGAATCCACTAGCGAGACCTTGCCTACCATCTAATGTACCATTCTGAATCATAGTACAAGCTTACAAAATGATCATGGTTGGCACTATCATAGATGAAGGGGCTTCCGCGAGTATCCTTTCCTCAACTACCTCGGAGGCGCTTGGTTCGCCATCGCTTCTGCTTGAGATTCAAAATTTGTCAGGCTTCAATAAATGAACAAGTTGACTGTTAGGGATCCTTCCAAATTTTCCTATAACTTTGAGAAGGAAAACTGTTCATCTGAACGTGATGGCAGTCCAAGGGCCGCTACTCCTTGGGCATGACTATATTTACAGCATGGGAGCTATTGTTTCCTCATTCTTCTAGGTGATGTGTTTCCCGTATGAAGGCAAAATGGTCCAACTCATTGACCAACTTTCATTCCTCGGTTCAAACACAGCTACTAGTCAAATGCCATCCCTAAATGGTCTTTTTGCACAAGGAATGTCTCATCAACCTTGAGTCCATCCACCTGATGACCGCGAGTGATTCGGTGAATGTGACGAAACCCAGGGGGCATGGGCCCTAGTCTGCTTCGGTAGGAAAATCCCTGATAAAAGATAGTTTTCCTCATAGGATATATGACCAGTCTGATAGACCCGTCCGTTTAGGATACAGGATTAGTCTGGAATAGGATTCCCTCGTCGAAGGTTATGTGATTTGAAGTGGATCCACACCTTTCACCTTTGTCTATTTTGATGGACAGAGCCAAGGAATTGTTTTTTCTACAACGTGGATGAAAAAACCTTGCTTTAATGCAAGAACTTCTGTATGGTAACCTGGAAACTCTCATTTCTTTTGCCTGGGGGCATGCAAACCTTTTTTACGCAAGTGAGAAGTGACTAGTGTAACTCTAACCCCGTAGATTTTTACTAACTTCAACTGCTTAAGTTAGGGGATTGGTTTGATCCATCATTCACGTTTTCAAGGGCTGACGACACCAGCAAAGTAAAGGAAATGTTTCTACGAAACTATCCTACCTAACTTTAGTAGTTCATTAACCCTTAGGACAATAGTTGGTCATTCCTAGCTTGCATATAAAAGGCTCTGGAGCAAAGTTTCACATGGGGCAAGCTCCCTAAAAAATGAACCTACTACTGAGAGACATCCTTAATAGATGACTCGCATGAGCAATGTTTCCACAATGTTCAAGCTCGTTCAAAATAAACCTAGCTCTGAGCATAGTCTCCAAAAGATTCAAGCTCATTAAAAAATGAATCCACCCTCGGTAAATAACCTTTGTGATCGCATCGCTATCAGCTTTTTGAGCCTTGGTCATGTTCTTACTGTCACCTCCACTCTTTTAGCTAATCATACGCCTCCACTTGATTGTTTACGTAGAACCAGTTGCTACTCGAAAACATCACTCGTTCGTAAAAAATGAGACTCTTTTAAGCTCTTTTTAGACTCATAAAATATGAAAAGATTGCCGAGAAATTTGCCTCTCCAGCTCATTAAAATGATTGGAAGTGCCATCCCTCCTCTATATTTTAATATTTTTTGACCTGAGGGATCATTACACAAAAAAATTGAGCGCTTGTCTTTTTCGGTTCGCTAAAGTGATTAGAAAAGTCATCCCTTTCATATTGTTTTATACTTTTTCAGACTTAAGGGATTATACTACGGAAAAGGACTAATGGAGTTTCCTTTCTATCTCTTTTTAGATTCTATAAAACTAAAAAGGACCGAGTTATATTTGTCATTAAACTCGTTAAAACAATAGCGACAAACTTGTCCATACAGACAAAAGTGAGTTTCGCTATCGCTAGGCTCACTAAAACATAGTGATAGGTTTGCCTAAAGGGCAAATTATAGAAAAATCATATGTTATCCTCCTCAAGCTTGACAAAAATAAAGAGGTACTAGTTAGCAATGATTGGGGAAAAGGGAAGAAAACTTGAAGAACTTCATTGGTAGTAGGTCACACTTGAACATGACACTTTCACTCTATCACCTTGATTGAGCTGAGTTGGGTTATTCCTTTCACCGGTCATATCACCATTGGTCCTCTGTACCATCCATTTTTGGGGTTAACGCTACCAATCCATTTCAGTGTCATTGATATGTTCAAGAGAAGTTGCTGAGAGAATTCACTAGCTTAGCTAACGCCTCATCCACTGTAATACCTTCACACTTCATTGTTCATGACCACCACCCTGAACGGTGTATCATCAGATCATTTTCACCTCCACAAAATCATTTTCTCCGTTTTGTGTCGTAGATGTGGGATTAATTAAGGCCCTCCTACGACAGGTCACTTCTTTTTCGAATTTTTGATCGGAGAATCCACAGTAAGAGAATTTTTATACCAACGTTTCGAATCCCAAATGGGATCCATCATCAGGTCACTTCTTGTTAACATCAGCTCATTATCTAAGAAGTTGACTTAGGAACAACCCTTTCAGTACTTTGAAGCTTGCATGCCTCAATGGCAAGTTTCTCACTTCTGGCGACAGGTTTACATCAATGGCCTTCGACTGAAATATTTTGCATGGTGTTCAACATTGACTTATGTATTCACACCACATGAATTGTATTGCAGTACCTTGAGGGTCATTATCATTATCAGTGATTCCTCTCGTACCTGTTAACATCTTACATCATTGGTTGGTAATCAGGCGATGTCTTTTCATGTTCGACACTAGAACATATTTTCACATGGATTGACTCGTACTTCAGGCAAATATTGAACGAGGTTGAAGACCCCGGATCTAGTTTCATCCATCTGGGTTGCGATACATTTAGGAAAATAAAGACATCAAATGTACTCCATAGCTACATAGATAATAATCCAAGCTAAAGGATGATGGCTCTACCAGAATCATCAGTTTGCCACACAGACGATTGTCTATCCTATGTACATGAAAATGAAGTTATAAAGCTGAGCATGGGAATGCCCGCCTTAGCTAGATCATGAAAATATTATGAATATAATGTATTGTATTGTATCTTAGTACAAGTCACCTTCCAGTTCGAAAAACCTTGGATCCTCATGATAAAGCATTTCACCCGACATCAGAAGATTTACGACCTCATGCTTTAGGGGCAACTGTTATAGACATTTTTGGGCACTGCAACTCCAATCACATATGTCCATAAACCAAGGGCTTATAAACCCCTAAAAGTGTTGTTTCATAGCCTAAAAGAAAAAGGTCAACTGATTACATAATTTCCCAGAAGTTCTCCCTGAAAAACTGCTCAGAACTGGTCAAAAATGGACCATACAGACTGCTCAGTGCTGAGGGTGTGTTGTGGCTAGCAACAACCCCCCTTATTATTTAGTGTTATTACTAATACTAAATAAGTGGGGGCCCTTAGTCAAAAAATTTAAAAATCAATTAGTGCTTGTATTTCCTTTTTCAATAAAACTTACCATCATAAAATTAGGAAAATACCCTTGAAAAATCTAAAAAGCTTAAGTTTTATGATAAGGTAATATAAAATCACTCCTTAAGAAATATCGCATCGCAAAAAGGATAATAGGATACCTCCTTACAAACTGAATTCTAAGATTATGAAATCACGATGCGAGATTACATATTAAAAACATATATCGCATCACATGCATCAAACATCACTTACGCTGAAAAAACCTCAAACCATCGATATGCGATGGTGCATATCGCAAAATTGCATTTCACAGAAAACACATCAATAGAAAATTGTCATATGCCGTGGTCCTGCAATATTATGATACTTCGATATTGTGATATTACGATACAGTGATACTGCGATAGAATGATATTGTGATAGTGCGATATAGCGATCTGTGATATTGCAAAGCAAATCACAAAATTGCTTTGTCACAAATCTTTCGGGCTCATTATTTGAGAAAGCTTTTTTCCATAAATCAAGACCTAGTTATGTGCTTTAATGCTAATTAATGAGTTAGTTGCGAGTAGCGAGTTGTTAATAAAAGAGCTAGTTCATGTAAGGTGTTATATTTTTATGTCTTCGACATTTAAAGGTTTCCCATCACGTTTCCTTATCATTAATCTCAAATCACTTGTAAACTGCAGGAACAAAGGAAAAATAACTATGCAAAGCACTATACAAGATATTATGTGGAAGAAAGGAAAAGCTCCGAGCTCTGAAGACAAAGAAATGACGCCCTTGTATACAGACACCACCTGTAACAGAGACGCTAGTATTACTACTTGCGAAGGCATGTATAATCTACTTGAGGAAGACAATCCCAAAATAATGGAGGTTACAGCTACCGCAAGCTCACATGGGTCTTCTGAGGCATCAGTTACAGATCTAGCTTGCTTGTTCTTGCATTGGATAGTGGCGAGGCCCAAAATTATCCCCTACACGGATATGGTTAAATGGGTACTGGACAACGCTGACATCAAAAACAGACGATTTAAGACTCAGGGTCAAGAACTTATGGAATCATTATTTTCACAAAATTTGAGCTTTATATCACTTAACAAAAGACGTGCAAGAGGCAAAAATCGCACCAAGGAAGCCTGGATCAAGAAACAAAGGCAGTTTCCGATGCACAATTAGCACCTAGTTGCGCATCGCTGGGCAAAACTTCTTAAAAAGGAAAGCCTCTAATTTCTTAGTCACCTGTAAGCCCAGAAATTTGTAGGAAAGAACAATAAAGGTAAAAAGGTAAAACTTGAATCCTAAAACCAGTGTTAATTGTCAGAAATATCTTCAATATGGTATGTATATATGTACAACAACTGCAGATAGGCTGGAGGCAAAAGGCTCAAGAAAGGCAGAATAAATCAAAATATTAACTAAGTTGAATTGGGATTCTTACTGGGTGTATTTGTTAAAACCACACAACAAGTGTATGACTCTCAAATGCATCATCAATTCTGCCAATAAGATGGCGCCAGCTCTTGCAGATTCCATTTTCGCGGGATAGTTAAAATTTGAAATCAACCAACTGACTTTTCTCAAGAAAATGCTAAATGCTTGCGATTTCAAGGAGCAGATACAGAAATAGTTAGTTGTTAGTTTTAGATCCAATGTTAGTATTAATTTTTCTTTAGTTTTTCTTGAAAAAAGAACAGTTATTTAAATCATATCCTACATTTTTGTAATAAGTTATTTTTAGATTTAGTTAGTAGTATTTAAACCCTTCTCATGCATTTAGAGAAGGGTCCTGAAATTTATCAAAAATTTGTCCTCAAAACATGCACTTTTTCACCCTCCAAGGAGGTTTTGATGAATGAATGGAACAAGATTTATTGATATCTGCATTTAATATCTGCTACTGATGTTGCACTTCTATACTCTTGGTGGATATTGGATTAAGAAGAGATAAATCATTATCGCTTGAAGCTCATGAGTAGAACTAGTTATAAATCGTACTTCTATCTCTTAACTATTTTTGCCGTTGTGTTAAAGTGATATTCATGTTTAGTTGTTTATATATTGATGCGTGAATGCCTGAGTTATCATTTGGCACTTTTGTATGGTGATAGCTATTTATTTATGCTTAATGTA
>APFE031489004.1:128042-185074 GCA_000404065.3 Pinus taeda
CTGATTCTACATTTTTTATGGTTATAGATCTCTATGCTTTGATGGTATTTTTCTACTTTGACTCTACAGGTGTTCTTTGAAGTGGGACAAGTGAGAAAGGAGTGGTGAAAGCTCTATCAAGGGAGAGAGGAAACAAGCAGGGAGCCAAGCGAAAGGCTGAGGTTGGTGCTCTCTACTTCTCTCTCATCTATCTCTTATAAAGGAAAACACAAGTTACTTTGAACTATTTGTTTCTAAGATAACTACCCATCTTATTGGGACTAGCAGATCTGAATAGACACTAGTCTTCCCGGAAACAGTGTGACAGTTGATTTATGTTGTGAGCTTTATTTCTTCCTATTTAGATTCACCTGTAAGTGTGGTTTTATGGATCTAGATTTGATATTAAGTGAGTGTTTTTCTCCATTTTATTTAAGAGATCTATAACTCCAAGGATCTACAAAGTGCTCCTATCATTGCATGTAGCACAAGGAGTTGCGTAAAAGTTGTGCATCTTGTTTTAAAAGGAAGATAGCAGAAGATCATTTCAGATCTCACAATGTGAAAAAGGGAGATTTTGATTTCTATTGGTGGTGCTCAGCCATTTCCCTGCTTTTATTAAGTTTTTCTGCCTGGTGATTTGTGACATGTGTATCTTTGCGTTTTGATTCATCATGTCTTCGTTCTTGTATATTTGTAATATGAAAAGGTTGTCAAGATTGGTTATGAAGGTGAGAGAAAGATATGTACGATGTTTCTTATGGACTTTCTATAGCCAGCACTGCTTGATCAAGATCTACATAGATCGAAGGCATTAGTTTTTCCTCAATCTTTTTTCGGTTTCCTGGTAGTTAAATCTTTGGGCAATTTAGCTACACGCAACTGATCTAAACATGGTAGACTTTAAAGAAAAATAATTTGATTTAAAATAGTTCTTCGAAAAGAGATTCAAGTCAGTGAACCATAGCTCTTCATTGCGGTTCGTGATGAGGCTCGTGAAGAGGAATATGGATGGGAGCCTTGCTCACAATTAATTTAAAAGTTTGTTTATTTTTTTGGAAGTTGATTTCACATGGACAAAGTCTTTTTCCTTTTTAGGGTCAAATTATTTAATGTATTAAATATATATAAAATGATTTTTCGCTTGTGGAAGGATTTGGGTATAATAAATTGATGGAGTGTTGATTTAAGAAAAGCCGAAGTGTGTGGATTTCACTTATCACATTGAAATCAAATAACTCCCAGATCCAGTGCTGTAGAGGTTTCATTGGTCAAATCCATATTTCGATTCTCTCCCGGGAAGATCTCTTTTAAGGATGGTGGTGTTTGTTATATTATTTATTTAAAAAAAAACTCTTGGTGGAAATTTTTATGGTGTTGTTTTATTCTGTTGTAGTGTGTTATTTTACAAGTCTAGTGTGAAATTCAAATGAAGAAGAACCAAAAAGAACATGCTGACTATTCAACAGATTAATGTGAAGTATCGTGCTCTGAGAGCGTTAGTCACAGGTCATTTTATACAAGGTCAGGTTGTATAATTGTCTGCCGAAGACATTCTGTACCCATAATGATATCCTATATAACTAATGAAGGTTACAGAGGGTTGTGGATTTACATATGGTGGCAGTTTCATAGGATGGTTTAGTATCAAGATTGACACATTGCACTCTGGGAGGTTGAGAAGCGTCCATTCTACAAAGTACGTCAACAACGGTCTGAAGAAGTTATGTCTTAATTGGATCAAGTGAGAAGCTCAAAAGTATGGTGAAGAAAAGAGTGGAAACCATGATATTTTAGAGTGGATATGCATGCTAGTGATGATAATATCATACCAATTTGATAGAGATTCATCCATTGTTGTAATGTCTATTTTTTGTATTTTTCATGTAAGCATTAAGGGAGGTTATTGGAAGTAATGCTTCCATGACTTCCAAGTTGTCATGAGTTGTAATTATGTGAGTTAATAAGTTAATAGTTGTACTATATATTTTTAGTAGTCTAGATCCAACATTCTCGGACCTAGAAGTATCATGTATTCCTATATATGTAATCCCTATGAGATCAATAAAAATATAGTGTGATTTGTGTTGTGTGTAATCGCTATCTCTACTCTCTTCTATTTTTCTAACATAAGACTCTAATTAGATGCATCAAAGGTTGGGCAATGGGTTGATATACATTTTCTTCCGAGTTTTCTCTTGATTATTATTGTCTTTGTCTCATCTTCTCTCTAGCATTCTCTCAGAGTTCAACTTTGTTAACCCATTGTTGATATTACATCCTTTTGTTGCTTTTTAGATTCTACATCATGTTTGCTAATTAAATTATGGTTTAATATCATATTGATAAAATATTTGTTTTTCTTTTCACAATGACAAAAAAACCATGTGAGGTATTTTGTTGTTATAATGTTTAAAGTGAAAATTTATTAATTTTTGGTCCTTTTAAATTATAAAAACACCTTGATAGAGGTGTTTTTTTTTTTTAAATATCTTTTTCATGCAACCTTAATTTAAAATATAAATTTAACCCAACGAGACCTTGATTGAAGGTTTGATAAAACCTTATCAAGGTTTTTTGAAAATTTCAATCAATTTATTGATCGAGCTTTATAATTACCCTTGATAAAGCTATATAGTTGGTTTCAGGGTTTAAAAACATAAAATCCTAGGCTTATATAGTTGTTTTGAGGGTTTAAAAACATAAAATCTTAGGCTTTTCTGGAAGAATGGGACCCCTTTATCTTTACCATGTCAAGTGGTAGAGTCATGTTAATAGATTTACTGTATGAATTCTTTATTGAATTCCATGTTTCTTATGCTTTTAATTATGATTTATATTTTAGTTTATTTTCTTTTAAAACTTAAATTATTTATTCCACAAAATTGAATGAATTTAAGGATAAATCAATGGCATAAAGGGTTACACAACAAGCAAATTATAAAAGGAATCCACACTCTCTATATATGTTTCCTCTTCAAAGGGAATTTTTTGACTTTCCATTTTTAGTAAATAGGAGCAAATAAAATGTTGGGAATACAAAGGTGTATACAATATGATTTAAATGTCGATTTATTAGGTTTGAAAATAATTAAAAAAATTAGATTTCACCAAAAGAACCAATGCATTACTGCATTTTGTGTAGATAATGTTCATGTATATTAAAAATTTAGTTAAATATGGGGAATAAAGGTCACTCGTTAACTTTTTCCAAAATTTACTAGGAATTTTAGTAAAATGCAAATTTAACACATGAAGTGAGACTACTATTTAAGAAAACAAATATGTTAGAAATACACCATAATTCCCTCCAAATCATTTTTTATTGCATGCTAAAATTCACAAAGTGTATATGATTTTAAAGGAATTCAATTTAAAAAGAATGTAAAATGTTAAATTTTCATTGCCAAATTTCACTGAAAAGTCCAACAAATGTTCTTGGATTCAATTGAGTTTATAATTGAAGATGCCATATGGATTTTTATTTCTTCATATACCTTTTAGTTTTAGTGATTTTCTTTTAATCACATCCACTATACCCCAACATTACAGCTCAATGAGGTATAAAGCCCTTATGAAAAAAAACAATCCTATAATTTTAACATCACTTGGTAAAATCAATTGTGTCAAAATATGGTAATAATGCATTTTATGTTTGTACATTGCAACCCTTCATCATTATGACATAATCAAGGATTTGAAATCCTATTAATATTTTATAATTTTCTTGGGATTTACATTACAACCCCTCGATGCTTAAGATTTATTCAATACCTTATAATCCCATCATTATATTTCTAGATTCATCTATGTCTTTTTCGTTCAATTAAAACTTTATAAAACATACATAATATCCATCATAACAACTAAGCAAATACTTTGTAGACAACAATATAACCAATAAACAACCAAGTTCACACAACCATAACTTTAATACTCTTTAATGAGTTATTATTCCAACATAAAAATTGCACTCAAACCATCAAACCCCCTCTCAAGAAAGGAATAAGGTTTTGTATAATTGATTCATATCACTTCACCACTCTAAAAAAAGAATACTAAAATTAGGCACTTAAGGGTTTTTTATCCTTTAAGATTCATTAAAAAGAGAAGCTCCATTTCTAAATGATCATGTTGGCTTTGTTGAATAGTGTTATGATTGCTGCAACATTAGTCTATGATCGCTCTTAATATTTGTATACGGATTGCATTGATTGAAGCTCCATTGGTCAAGATGCCTTGTAAGCCGAATTGCATGATCATATTTCCCTGTACTCACTAAAGAATTTGAGGATGAATATCAATGAATTTTCTCCCATAACCATATTCATTTGATAGTCCTCATTGTGCTGATTTAAACAATATGTAGCACACATCATAACTCCTCATGATTGAGGAGATATGTAGCACACCTCATAACACCTCATATGGCTTATATGTAAGATGCATGTTTAAGTTATATTATTTTTTATTAGCAAAGTTGGATTTTCATTATTTCTAGAGTTTGGCATTTTTGTGTCATGGGTAGGGAAGATGTATGTATTCATTTGGTGTAGAGGATGTAAAGAAATAGTATTATTCCATTGATGCTAGGGTTTGTTAGAAATGTTTAAGCTTGTATGAGCATGTTGGTAAAAAAAAGTAATACTGGAAAGGTTTAGACATCATATGCATGATCCAGATTTCCTCTAGTTTCTGTTAACAAAAATTGCATAGATGTCTTTACACAAAATACAAGGAAGTATTTTTGAAGAGTGACATCTTGAGAAAGATTGACACCTTTGCATATATGAGTCTTGCTAAGATTTCTATACTATTGTTGGTCTTATCACTACTATTATTCTTATTTTCAAGAAGTTGTTAGGTGGTTCATATGAAAATCATATTTAAAGTTGAAGATGAGAAATTAGGGTTGAGCATGCTTGTACAGAAAGTTGAGGTGATGCTAACACCTACTAACTATAGGTTTTGATAGTGACATCTACTTATTGAGTTTGTATTTTGGAGAATCATTTATGTAGAAGTATGATGCTTAGTTGAGCTAAGGTTTGATAGTTTGAGTAAAAGAAGTGGTTGTTGTTACTGATGACCTTGTGCTAGTATTGCATATTAACAAAATCAACAATTTTTTTTGACATGATTTATTTTGTTACTAAGCACAAGTGGATCAAGTATGAAAATTTTTGAAACATGGTCCATTATGGTGAAATGAAGGCCAAAAATTTTAGGGCAAGTGATGGCTTGTTGAGCAGGGAATTAAGGTGGTGTAAGGTGGAGATTTGAGTCTCCTTTAGGTTGGATCCTGATAACACTTGAAGGGGATAGGGTGGTGTTAGGGAAAGTTGGATCTTATGTAGGGTGTTTGTTAAAATTGGCAACTAGGGCCAAATTCCATGTGGGTCACCTTATTCATGGCTGATAATATTTTTCCTATATTCCTCTCATCGATAGGATTCATCTAAAGATCATCCAATTCTAATAAGTATTTATGGAGATATGAATTTATTTTGATTATTGTCAAATTGTCAAAGTTGGCGAACAAATTATGTAGGATTAGACACCCAACAGACACATCTCTTCACCTTCAACGTTTGGATATAAATAAATGATGACTCCTCATTTGGTCACTCACTTCTCATTATATATCTCTCTCTCCTGCGTAGAAAAATAGTCTCTTCTCTCTCCTGTGCAGAAAGGTTCTTGCTCTCATTCGATCCGTAATAGGTCATTCAAAGTCTTGGATTGATACATGACAAAGTCTTCAACTGGTGCATGAAGAAGTCTTAGATTGGTGCACAGTGAAGTCTTGAACTGATATGTGACGAATTCTTGGACTAATGCACGGTGAAGTCTTGGACTGGTGCACGGTGAAGTGTTGGACTGATGCGCGACGAAGTCTTGAACTGGTGCATGACGAAGTCTTGGACTGATCCGTGGTGAAGTCTTGAACTGGTGCATGGCGAAGTCTTGGATTGGTGCACGATGAAGTCTTGGACTGGTGCACGATGAAGTCTTGGACTGGTGCATGATGAATGACTCCCTAGTGGAGACTTGACGAGTTTGATCTAGGGTTTGCTGCTGCTGATATAAATCAGATCTTTGTACTATTTCTCTTTGCTTAATTATTGAAGATAAAAGAAGATTTGATCAAAGGGTTTCCCCATAGTGGGGTTTGTCCCTGGCTAGCCGCCATATCTCGTGTCCCTTGTCTTGGCTTGTTTTCTTTTCATTGTTTAAATGTTCTATCTGCACTTTACTTAATGTACATGTGATTGCTAATCTGTGGATAATAATAACAAAGATAAGTAAACTACTCTAAGCATAGAACATACCATAACTTAACATGGTATCAGAGTTGGGGTGAAGACAAAGCCAAAGCAAGAGTAAGCGTAATCATCGAAGAGAAGGTTGGCAAGGCTATTTGAAAGAAATCATGGGGTCCTTAACACACTTCCCTATTGAAGACAAACTCCATGAGAAGTCTAACTTATCACGGATGGAAGATGTCTCTCGATCTAACATTAGAAGAATAGGAAGTGTTGGCCCATGTGAGAGGTAGAATTGTTGAGCCTCCATCAAATGCATATGCTGCTTCCAGGAACAAATGGACTAAGGGAGAAGTCAAAGCAAAGAAGAGCATTCTATCGACAAACACTTAGTGGCCTATGTTTTTGAGCTGAACACCTCCAAGGAAATCTACGATAGACTGGTGAGTTTATTTAAAGTTATTGATGCAAATCAAGTCTTGTTTCTTAGAAATAAGCTGAAGGAAATTAAGAAGGGAAAAGATGAGAGTATGCAAGCATACTTCTTAAGAATCACCGAGATCAAGAACGATCTCCTATCTATTGGGGAAGTAATTTCTAATAGGGAAATCACACTCACCACTCTTGGAGGACTACCATCTGAATGGTATATATTCAGGACTACTCTTCTCAACTGTAACATAATTCCTGGATTTGAGGAATTAATGGCCACATGCATTCAAGAAGAAACAAGCATGGAAGACAAAGGATACAAGGTGGCTTCAATGATGGAAAGGTACATGTATGGAAAAATAACTTTAAAGATGGTTTTACTCTTGGGTTTCGAGTTGATTCATAATATCAAGTCGGAGGAAGTCTGTTGGGTGTCATGACTTGTGACATATCTCTTTAGTCTGAATTATGGCATCGAAGGTTTCCTCACCTTCATTATAAAGCTCTACCTAATGTAAGAAAAATGGTAACTCGGATGCGTGAGTTCATATTAGAGCAATAAGGTGTATGTCTAGGATGTGCCAAAGGGAAGCTCAAAAGGGGACCATCCCCTTCAAGCCAAAGCAAGACCTCCAATATATTATAGTTGATTCACTCAAACATATCCGGTATGATGATTGTGAACTCTTTGGGAGGATATTTATATTACCTCAATTTTACAGATGATTATTCTCACAAGAGTTGGATATATTTATTGAAAAAGAAGAATTAAGTGTTCTCCTGGTTTTGACACTTGAAAGACTTGATAGAGAATCAAACTGAAAAGAAGATCAAGATCCTAAGGACTGATAATGGGACTAAATATGAATCCAATGAGTTTCATGACTTTTTTGAAGAGGCTGGCATTAAGAGGGAGACCACTACACCCTATACTCCTGAGCAGAATGGTGTGGTGGAAAGGAAGAACCATACGATTGTGGAAGTTGTTTGTGCTATGCTCGATGATCAGAGACTTTTGAAGTTTCTATGGGCCAAAGTTACGAACACTGCTGTGTATGTAAAAATTGATGCCCTCATCAAGCATTGGGTTCCAAAACTCCTAAAGAAATTTTCACTGGTAAGAAACCTGATGTATCTCATTTTAGAGTTTTTGGAAGCTTGGTATATTTTCATGTGTCGAAAGAGAAAAGGAATAAATTGGGTGCATCTGGAAAGAAAGGAATCTTTGTGGGTTATAGTGAAAATACTAAGGGCTATAGAATCTATGTAGCTAATCAAAGGGAAGTTGAGATTAGTCATGATGTCACCTTTGACAAAAATATGGCCCTTAGGAAGGCAGACAATATTCCTACTTTGAGGAGCACTTAAGAAGCTGACATAGGGAACCAAAAGAAAAAGAAGAGGAGACAATGCCTGATGTGGAAGAACCCTAGGATCTTATTGATCCTCCTCCACCTAAGCCCTCCTATTCAAGGAAGAGGCCTTAATGGCTTAGGGGGACACTTAATGATGTTGAAGGACACACAACACCTTAAGGAACCTTCCATGAAAGTAAGAAACCAAATAGGTATCAGGGATGTCTGACCATCATGAGCACGATCATGCAAAATGAGCCTTAATCTTTCATAGATGTCACCAAGAATCAAGTATGGAAGGATGCTATGACCAAAGAATATGATTCTATTATGAAGAACGATGTCTAGGATGTAGTCCCTAGACCCCAGGACAAGGCAGTTGTCACTTCAAAATGGCTTTACAATTTAAAGCCTGTAGTTGATGGAAGTGCGAAAAAGTATAAGGCTCGTTTTGTCACTAATGGATTCTCCCAAAAGTAAGGTATAGACTATGATGAGATATTTTCACCTGTTGCCCGATATGCCACCATCTGCTAGATGATAGCCCTTGCTGCTTTGCAAGGATGGAACCTACATCAGATGGATGTCAAGACTGCATTCTTACATGGTTCAATCAAAGAAGAGGTCTATGTGGAGCAAACCAAAGGATTTGAGATTCATGATCGAGAATCTCATGTGTACAGGTTGAATAAGGCCCTCTATGGCCTAAAGCAAGCACCTCGAGCATGGTATGAGAGGATCGATAACTACTAGATGAAGCTGGGATTCACTAGGAGTGAAGTCGACCCCAACCTTTACTTTAAGGTTTTAGATGACAAGCCTCTCATACTGGTGCTATATGTTGACGACCTCTTTCTAACAGGTGAAGACCCTCTCATTCACGAATGTAAGAGGGAGATAGATTCTGAGTTCGAGATGAAAGACCTAGGACTCATGCACTATTTTCTGGGACTGGAAGTCTTGCAGAAACTAGGGGAGATTTTCCTATCTCAAGGAAAATATGTGGTGAAGATATTGGAGAGATTTGGCATGGTGAACTGCAATCCCATAGCCACCTTGATGGATCTTGACTTCAAGAAGTTAAGTGGTAGTGTTGCTGGACTTGTTTACGAAATACCACCGAGTATCATCAACTCGTCAGAGCATTGATGTTCCTAGTGAACTCCCATCCAGATATATGCTTTGCAGTCAACACGTTGAGTCAACACATGATTGAACCTCACCACATACATTGGATTGGTGCCAAGAATCTATTGAGATATCTTCGTGGCATAATTACTTATGGGTTAAGATACACTGCCGGAAATGTGAGACTAATTGGATATACTGATGTTGATTAGGTAGGCAATGGGGTGGACTGTAAGAGCACTTCTGGGTGTTGTTTCTCCTTGTTATTTTCTACGATATCCTAGATGAGCAGGAAGCAGAATTTTGTGGCTTTGAGCACTGTCGAGGGAGAGTACATTGCTACTAGCATGGCCTCCTGTGAGGCAGTCTGGTTACTAAAGCTCTTTAGTGAGCTATTTGGATTTACATTGCATACTACTGTGATCTTATGGGACAACCAGAGCGAGATTCATTTATCGGAGAATCCTGTATTCCATAATCGCTCCAAGAATCTCAATATCAAGTACCACTATATTCATGACATGGTGCAGCGGGGAGTTATAAGGCTCCAACATGTCGGTACAGATGAATAGGTCACCAACATTTTGACAAAGCCCCTAGGAAAGGTCAAATTTTTGACTTTCTAAGAATGACTTAGAGTCCTTCAAAGACCCTCTTTTGAGGGTAAAGTATGATGTACTAAGCTCTAGGAGCTTCAGGGGGGGTGCGGGGTACTTCTTGGAGCAACATATGACCACAAGGTAACTCACCATCCCTTGTTGGTGCACTTTGTATAGGGTAAAAGGTTCAACCTTCCCTTGACACCCCATGGCGACTATGGAACAAGATGACTAGTTCTCTTGTGGGCTAGGATGATTCGTTCTCCATGGCGATTGTGGAACAAGATGATTCATTCTCCTGTATGCCAGGATGATTACTCTTTTGTGGCACCCACTGGGTAGGATGATTCGTTCTCCTGTAGACAGGATGATTAGTTCTCTTGTCAAGGCACCCCACCCATGTAGTCTGGGACTCATGGGAAGTACCTCTCATCTAATCAACAAGTAGGGAAATGAGGATAGCGACCATAGTAGTTCTATCGATGGATGCATCATTGTATCTATCATACTCCCTATGCTAGGATGACCTCCATTGATTTGGGATCAATGATACTGGTCTGGGACCAGTGACAGTGGTACACCCTCTAAAACTAACTTTGGGTTAGTAGAGGACTGATCTGGGACCAGTGAAAGTGGTACACACTCCAGACTAACTTAGGGTTAGTGGAGGATGGTATGAGACATCCTCAATCACTTCCTCTTCTTCATAGTTCGAGCAGAGCAGCATATAACAAAGCATAGCAGAATCAAGTAGGGTTCAAGCTAAACAAGGCAGTGCATTTGATGGATGAATAGTAGTGACGGTTAGACGAATTGTAGATGGAATTATCCCTAGTTGAGAGGGAGTTCTAAAATTGGCAACTAGAGCCAAAATCAATGTGGGTCACCTTATTCATGGTTGATAATATTTTTCTAGATTCCTCTCATTGAGAGGTGTAGTATTGATCTAAAGATCATCTGATTCCCATAAGTGTTTATGGAGATATGACTTTATTTTGATTATTGACAAATTATCAAAGTTAGTGACCAACTTATGTAGGCTCAGATGCCCAACAGACACATCTACTCACCTTCAACATTTGGATCTAAATACAGGATAAATCCTCCTAATTTGGTCACTCCTCACCATATCTCTCTCTCTCTTGTGTAGAAAAAGAGTCTCTTCTTGGACTGGTGCACAGCGAAGTCTTGAACTAGTGCATGGTGAAGTCTTGAATTGGTGCATGGCGAAGTCTTGGACTAGTGCATGGTGAAGTCTTGAACTGATACGTAGCGAAGTCTTGGACTAATGCACAATGATGGCGTGGACTGGTGCACGGTGAAGTCTTGGATTGTTGTGTGGAAAAGTCTTGAACTAGTGCATGAAGAAGTCTTGGATTACTGCGTGGGGAAGTATTGAATTGGTGCATGGCGAAGTCTTGGACTGGTGCATAACAAAGTCTTGGACTGATATGCGTTGAAGTCTTGGACTGGTGCATGGCGAAGTCTTGGACTGGTGCATGGTGAACAACTCACTGGTGGAGACTTGATGAGTTTGATCTAGGGTTTGATGCTGCTGATATAAATCAGATCTTTGTACTGTTTCTCTCTGCTAAATTATTGAAGATAAAAGAAGATCTGATTAAAGGGTTTCCCCATATTGGGGTTTGTCCTTGGCTAGCTGCCACATCTTGTGTCTCTTGTCTTGGGTTGTTTTTTGTTGATCGTTTAAATGTTCTATCTGTACTTTATTGAATGTACATGTGATTTCTAATCTGTGGATAATAATAAGAAAGATAAGTAAAATGCTCTAACCATAGAACATACCATAACTTAACAGTGTTGGATCACCCTTTCAATTGGATATGATAAAGGCAATGTGTTGGAGTGTCCTTCTAGTTGGAGATGGTAAATAAGGGCATTAGAGAGTCCTTCTAGTTAGAGTTGGTAAACCAGAGTGTTGAAGCATCCTTTTAGTTGGAGCTAATAAATCAAGAGGTTGGAGACTTCTTCCAGTTATAGCTGAAGAATCCTAAAAGTTGGAGTTTCCTATTAGTGTAAACTTCTGAAGACATATATTAAGAAGTATTCAGTGGTTTTTCACTCAGAAACATTTCCACCTAAAATATTTTGTGTACCGTCTTTGATCCCATGCATTACTGAATGATGTTGTTAATTGTTCATGTGATGTAATGCTAATATATGATCTGATCTAATGCTAATGTTATTTAATGCTCTCAAGATTAAAATTAACTAATTAAAGTGAAATAATAATTCACCAACTTCAATATTTCCAACCAAATTTAATTACAATAACAAAATTCTTCATTAATATAATAATGAAAATAGTAAAAAATAAAACTTATTTTTACCCATTTTTCACTGTTTTGCTAAAATAAAACATGTTATTTCAAATTTGTGAAAAAAAACTATAACCACGTAATAGAAAACCATATAACCATATAATCAACCATTGATATCTCTTAAATTATGACATACATATATGATAAACATCTATTTATTTCAGGTTGGTAATTCCAAATGCCTAAGTGAATGGTGATGATATACACTATTTAACAACCATAAAGTATAATATGTAGCAACACCATATTTTTATACTCAAGGATAATCTCGTTCTTAATGGCACCTAACAACATCATACATAATATATTTATACCCAAGTATAATCTCGTCCTCAATGGCCTCCAAGTTGTTGGTTTCTATGTCGATCCATACATCATATCCTTATGGGGTGTATTGTTTCATGTATAATTTTGGGCCATAACATTTGCATGGGCTAAATAATGTTCATATATATTGTTATAAATATTGCATTTCTTACTTCATATATATTAGTAATAAAATAATTACAATTTACTATATTGAAAAGAAATATAGCTTTTTATGATAAAACGATACTTCAAAATATAAATTAAATCTTATAAATTATTGAAATTAAATCTATAAATTTAGAGAAGATCATGAATAGCATAAAATATGCTTCAAATTAGTTAAAAAAAATATACATGAATTCTATAAACCATCGAAAAGAAGGCCAAATACCAAATCGTAGTACCTTAAATGCATAGGTTCTCCTGGGACGTGAATGTCATTTTCTCCTAGTCCTCTGGAGCTAGCTTAACTTCAACCCATCTAGCAAAGAAAAATACTTCCTCCCTACTAAAGTGTCCAACACTTGGTCTATAAATGGCAAGAGAAAGTGATATTTTAATGTAGCTTTATTTAGTTCCCTATAATCTACACACATTCGCCATTTACCATTCGTTTTAGGGATGATAACTAGTGGGGATACCCATCATCTGTTTGAAATATGATAAATGATCCATACATCTAACAATTTCTGCAGTTCATTTTTTACAAGTTCTCATAAAGCGAGGTTCATTATTCTTTGTGGTTGTCTCATAGGCTTGGCATCTCCCTCTATTTAGATATGATTAATGCATGTGTCTGGGTGAATACCCCTCATGTCTACGTATTCCAAAGAAAATATATCTGAAAAGTATTTCAATGTTTGAAATAATTGTTTCTCTTATTCGGGAGTCAAGGTAGAATTGATATTTAGAGTTTTTCCATAAAAAATTTCAATTACCTTACCTCCACATTTAGTTATTGATTACAGAGGAAATGTAGATAAGAGGACTGAATGTAACTCCGCTGTTGTACTATATTTATGACATCTATATTAGGACTAGACTGCCCTTATAAATGCTATGAAAAATCCGGATTAGAAATATGAAAATTTACCTTTAAGGCTCATGCCTTAGGCTATAGTGAATATTTGGTGAATAACTTTTGAATAATGTTCTTCATCATCCTAATAAGCATTTTATGATTTTAAGAGGTGTTTGGCGGGGGGGTATAAGTTGATGTGTTTCGTTTCAATCCCATGACTGATAGTCATGTTTACAGACCTACACCTTATGTAGACATCCCTCGTAGCTAATCGAGGTCTCCCGAAGATGAAAGGATGCCCTCCCAAGTTGGTCTTAGGTCGAAGAACATAAAAATATGTAGGGTACTCCCAAGAATGTAATGAAATGACAATGTCTTCTAATACACCCTCTATATTTACCTTATAACTGTCTGCTAATTCTAACATAGGAGTAGGAAGTAAGTCAAAGGATCCTATGTGAGACAATGTCTCCATTATCATCACATTGATGGTTGCACCTATATCGATTAGAGTGTTTCTTATCAGATACTCATTGATAAAGGTGGTAACTGTTAGAGTCGGTCTTGTTAGTCCTCCGTCAGAGATCAAAACTCTTTCTGCATCTCATTTTTAGGTGTCTCGCTCCATTCACTCAACTGCATTCCGCTAGAGGCATGCCATAATTTGATGGAAGGGTATTGTCAGTTCATTCCCCTCATGTATTGTAGCTATTGGCTTAGGTCTTTTCATCAAAGTTATTAAAATCCATGACTCATTTCAGTCATTAGGTCTAGGGTTTGAAAATTGTTGTTCTCAAAGTGCTTCAATGATACTTGTAGGTTAGAGGAAGGTTCAATAATTCACTCAAATGATGTTTTTGAGCAATAAAAGATGAATTTTGGAAAATTGAGAGAGTTGTTTTGTCCAAAATAGGCCAAGGAAGAAAAACCTCTTTCACTTTTTACACAGGTGTCATGGTTTTAGATAAATGTCAAAAATACAATTGCCTCGGGAGAATTGATGCACCTCTAAAGTGACCTTGGGAAAACAAAGTTTCCTCCTAGCTTGGTTAGCCAAATGACTTGCTTGATGCATAAGATGATAACTAGACACAAAGCGCTTTCGAATGAACTATCATGAGGTCAATTTGGAGCTGACGAACACCTCCAAAAGCTGACTGCAACAGCACTCTGCCTTGAGGCAGCCTCATTTGGCACATTTTGACTAGTCTTGGGAAATTTGATTTTTGATAGGGAAAATTAACTCCAAACTGCAAAATTCTGGCTGGGTTGGAAAGTAGACTCAACTAAATTTCCAACGAGCTATCCTACGCCCAATTTGAACAACGGGAAGGCCTCCAAAAGGCTCCTGAAAAAAGGCACAGCGTACAGAGGGAGCGTGGCACACTGGGAGAAATTTTCCAGTGTAAATTTACACTAGCCCGATGCACATGGGAGGTGCGGCGCACAGGGCTAAAAGGCCTGAATTTCATTGAAATCTTCCTCCAAATTGAAAATACTTCATTCTTCCAAGTAAGTAAATCATCCCTAAGTGCCATTGCAAGAGTTTTCATCCTCCTTGATGGTGTGTAAATAGGTGAAAAGACAAACCCTAGTTTGCTGCACAGTGTACTGAAAAAATATCTAGGGTTTTCAAAAGTTATCATTATTCTTGTTTACTCCCTGCAATCATTTTCACATTCCTCCACTACACTCCCCTCATTTCATATCCCTTACCCCTCTCTCGTTCACATTCATCCTACCCCCCTATCCCCAAAATCCTAAACCCTAACAACAAATTCCGATTAGTACCCTAAACCCTAATCCTCATTCCCCAAACCATATCACTCCCTTATAACCCTATAGTCAGCACAAAATCCCTCATTCACAGTCCCACTCATCAATTCCATTCATCAAATAGTAAACACCTATTCTTGATATAAAATCTATTCATACTCATCATTGAATATCAAACAGTGGAAAATATGGAAACTGATTTAGCTTATGAAAGGGATGAGGAAACAGTGAGTGATTACTCCCAAGAAATTCATGCACCGAGAATATCACATAAGGGAGGAAAACACATTTGAGCGGAGACCACTACACTCACAGAGCTATTGGCTTGTCCTCTTGCAGTAGCATGTTTCAAACATCAGCCAGACCACTACTATGCCGGTATTCATCACATATCAGAGAGGTAGTAGACATTTGTTTTGCAACATCAACGCGAGTGTTATCTCCACCCGGGGTGGAAGGGGCCTCTCTTTCAGCATCGACAACACAAGTACAGGACAATGGAAAGAGGCCCATGCGTGATGAGGGGCCATCAGGTGAACAAGAGGTCGACTTCATCCTCATTCATGATGATGATACAGATGTGGAGAGTGCCAAACTTAGGAGGAGCATCCAGGAGTAGCAAACGGAGATCCAAGCCTTGTCTCTCAATTTGAAGAGGGCTAAGTGGATTATTAGGTATTTGGAGTAGAGGAAACAAACAGCTCGAAGACCAGCATGGGATCATGGAGCTGCAAAACATCTGTGAGAATCGCCAAGCTGCCCAACATAGGAGGATTGAGCTCACTCCATTAGAGCAAGAGATTAACAATGACCAAGAGTCTTGGCTTGAGCATATCAACATCCACCTTGAGATATTGTTAGAGAAGGCTGACAAGGACAAAACCATATTGAGGTAGATGGTTTATCACTACAGGGCACAGAACATGAGTTCAAAGGCACGGATAAGGAGTTTGAAGGTGAAATTGAAGAAAGCGACAAAGAGACAAAAGAGGAAAAAAGAGAAAGATCGACTTCAAATATTGGCTGAAGCCTCTGTGGCCTAGTGTAGCACTTCATAGAGGATCTCCAGCTCAAATTTCAAAAAATTTGGGGCAATTTTGGTCACATGATAAATTTTTGGGCACAAAACAGGGTTTTTCTCCTTATCCGTCGTGCTACTGGCGCGACGCTTAGGATTGCAAGCTCCAAATCAAGAATAGTTTGCATTTTTGGATTCCTCATGAAAATCATGATTACTGGTGCATGGCCAAGAATTTTAGGCAAGTTTTGAGTCCGCAGGAGGTCAAAAACACTCAAACAATGACCTCTCTGCCCCTATTTTGACACATAGGAAGTAGTCTTGGGAGATTGAAGTTTTGGAGGGGAAAATGAGCACCAAATTCAGAAATTCCACTTGGGTGGGAAAGTAGACAAGCAAGGCTTTCTAACAAGTACACTTGGGCACATTTTGGACTCTAGAAGGTACCTCAAAATCACCTCCAAAGTGGCACGATACATATAGATGTGGGCGCGACGCATATAGACCCAAAGGCCAAAATCACTTCCGCTCTGTGACATTCGATTCGCGACTTTATCCAAGTGGGCCAGCTCATTTAAAATGCATATTTTTCAGCACCTAAGGCAAATTTTAAAGTATTTTCACTAAAGGTTGGCTTCTATCCAAGTGGAAAAGTAAGGCGAGCAGTCACCCAAGCCATTTGTCATTTTTGTAACGCTGCACCTATAACTAATGGTTGGCTTTCCGTTTCTAGTTTGTAATCATTTGAAAAACTCCCCAACTATGGGTCATTCTATTTCCCAATGGCACAGTCTATTTATTGTATGCCAAACCATTTGCAAAGGGTTGGTTGTAATTTCTGGGAGACTGTGGGAGAGAAACTCAGTTCTTCATTGTATATTTTGATAGAGAATTTATGAAAGGCAGTGGCTCTGGTTCATGAGATTCATGTGGTTGTAAGTGTAGCAAATGTGTTCTCTTTATGTTTCATATGTATTTCGTTATGTTTCACAGTACATTCATATTCATTTCTAGTGAAATTTTCTAAGTAAGATAAGGTAGAATTCATGTTTATTGCTCTGCCTGTGGGAAAGTTTCACGTTATGTGTTCTTCTTCTGTTGAAAAGGATTCATGTGTTAATGTCCTTTTCACCCTCCTAAACAATCTTTCCATTCCAAATTACTTGCAAATTTAATTGCTAGACTTTCCGCCTGTCTTGCCTCACAAAGTAATATGTGCCTTTGTGTTAAATTCTCTGCTCATATTGTTCGGTGGTCCCATACCATCCAAGAAACTCAGTCATTTATAAAAATTGCTTCTTGTTTCCATATCTATTTACTAGCCTAAATCAATTTTCACTGTAATTCATCTCAGACCATTTCATTTATTTATTCGCTGAGCGTGATTCGGAGAGAGCCCTCTCCTATTCTGGTAGGGCTAGCTACCAGACTGAGCGTGGTTTGTGGTTACCTTGAATTTTTCCTTCCTTCAGCCTAAGGCAGATTTAGGCTCTAACAATAACCACAGGGATTCTAGGGTCTACATATTTCTTAGTAACAAATCCGATGGACATAAGACTTGCAATTTTCCCACATAATTGAATTTTGGAAGGTTCCTTCTTCTGTCTCCCTTGTTTCTTGGTACATAGTTCCCTCACTGTTTTGGCATAAATCGAGATATCTTTAATTTCTTGTAGTAACTTGTTCTTAATGCATACATTTCTTAGTTAAGACACAAGATCAAACTCAAGCTATTTTATTTTCATCTCCAACCTCTCTAGAAAAGGAGGTTGGACGAGGAAGGTTCTTGTGACTTTGGAATGGTTTTCTCTACTAGTTATGGTGTTTTTTCTACTTCAGGAGTATCCAAAGTGTCTTCCTCTATAATCTCTTCAATTTTTCTGGGTTGAGTCACCACTTTTCTTAATGTGAGTTTAATTTCCTACAGTGACACAGGAAATTCCTGCAACATGGGAACACAAATTTCCTGCAGAGGTTATGGTGCAATACAATAGATAGGAAAAATGGGATAGGTGGAACCTCCAATTTTGTGAGAAGATTAGATGACTTTATTTTTGGGATTTTATACTGGCTATGCAGGAAGTTCTGTGGGACGTGGTTGATTTGGCGGGGAAGGAAACTGAAGTTGTTGATGTTGTGGCTGAACAATTTTTTTGGTATGGGTTGTGGTGAATCAAATTTTTGAGGGGGATAATTTGGTGCATCAGGGTATTGAGAATTCCTCTACCAAGGTTGTTGTGGAAGTCAGGGTTTCCAGGGCATTGGAATGTTCCACATCTGATTCTAGGTATAAGGATATTGAGAATGCTATTGTTACATACCCGTAGGACGTGGTTGCCATGGTTTTTGAGGTGCCATTGCATAGAGTGTATTGATAGATTCTCGATTTGCTAGATATGTCGCTTTAGTCTCTAGAAGAGAAGGACACTAATTAGTAGAATGATCAACCTCACAAATTCGACATACCTCTATACTGTCTGTAGGACATTCCCTTAAGGGATGTTATTTCCTACACTTGGAGCATAACTCAGCCAAGGCTTTCTGCATTTCCTACTACTTCTTCTTAGCTTGAAAAACATCTAACTATGAAGAGGAAGTGCTAAGAATGTCAGTTTTAAAAATTTCAAATAAATTTCCCATTTTAGCTTTGGTTAACCCAGCCCGTGCAACCGATTTAGTGAATCTGGAAGAAGTATCTATGGATCCTTTTCCAACCTTATAATTTCTCCCGAATGTCATCAACACAACTTGTACACATGATCATAACTCAATTTTGATACATCACCTGCTCCCATCAAGTTCAAGACCTCGAGAGATTGCAGTCTTATGACCCTTAGCGAAATTGTTCCCAGGGTTTCCTTGTTCAGCTGGCTCATCTTGGATCTTTGGAAATTATACTAGAATCTTTCCAAGAAGTCTTCCAGGCTTTCTTCCTCCTTCTAGGTCATGCCAAAGATTTCTTCTCTGATGTCCCTAGTTTTCCACTAATCCTGATACTTTTTTAGGAACACCTTTTTCATGTCATCCCATGTCTAAATGGAATTTGCAGTCAGTCGCATGAACCACCTGAGAGCCACATATTTTAATGTGGTAGGAAACAACTTCAAATTTTGAGCATTTGAAGAATAATCATAGCTCTTGCACAATACATCAAACTTGAATAAGAAGGCATCAATATCTTCACTAGAGGTACCACAAAAATTAGGCAAAGCAGAGGGAGGAATGTTTTTCATTTGACTGGCTCCAACAAAATTTTTGATAGTAAATTCAAATGTAAATGGTTCCTCTTCCTTCTCATGATAGTCCCCATTTGTAGTACCAGTACCCTCTAAATGAGCCATATTGAACCAAAAGGATTTGGGACCCTGGTAAGATACAAATCCTTTAGAATCAGCTGTCTGGAACTCTAGATATTGAATAGCATTAACGAGGAATTCCTCTTTAGGATGATCATTAAGCAAGGATGATGTCCCCCTAGTAAGAGGATATTCTTGATGAGCAACAACAGAAGATTCTCTATCAGAAGGATTCTTCTTTTCTGTGGGGGTATTGATTTGCCTAGGATCAACTGTCAATCCTTGTTCAGAATTGTCGGTCCTCGGTTTAGATTTTCCTGACTCCTTTGTCTTATTCTTTACAAACTTCTTTTTACCGGCCAATTTATTAGTGAATGAAGTGGTGCTCACACCACCACTAAAAATACTTGAAAAATTATATTGGATCCTCTTTTAAAAGAATTCAAAAATTCTACTTACCAAATAATCAAGACATGGATTTGACAAATTCTGAACTATGCAGGTGTGTAGACCCTACCCGATGTCTTACCACTTCGACTCCCCTAGTCTTGAGAAAACTTAGACAAAACGAAATCACATTAAAACAGTTTTAATATCATCCCTTAGCACCTCCTTGACAATGAAACCAAAATGTTTAGGCAAATTATAGACTTATAATTTGACAGACATAAATTATCAACCACGGGTAGGTATCCTTATGAGATGCTGTGCAAAATATATGTAGGCTAATACTTTAAGTGTGTTTCTAAACAAAATCACATACACAAAACTTCAATATCTCTTTTCCTCATCAACACTTAGCAGCAAAGGCTATGTAGCAGATTTAATCATCCCCCTATAGAACCTAAAATTGCTAATGTTGATCAGAAAAAGATAAAGGATCAATCAAACAACAAAAAAACCAATTAAACAATTCACAATGTAAATTAAAGCTTAGTCAAATAAATCCAAACATCTTCATCAAATAAGCTTCACCATTTAACCATCATACATGTGTTGCTACAAATTAGAAAAGAGGAACAAAAGTTGTGTAATAATTATTTCAATTCATGAAAATAATTAAAAGAACACAAATCTGCAACTACGGGAGTTGTGACTAAAGGGGGCCCTCCATTACTCACAATCCCATTAACTGCTAAATGATTTTACACAGAAAGATCAATAGAACATGGAAATTTATATTAATCTGAACAAATATTATAGTAGTAAAAGTCTGGTATATACACTCTCTCCCTTTGCAAATCAAACATAAAAGTATTTATAAAAGTGCAGAGGTATAAACTTGCCCGAATTAGGAAAACTAACATATTGAACCTATTTTCTAATAATAATTGGAAAAGACAATAAAAATAGACATTTTGAGTATGATCCATGACTGAAAGCATGGATCAAACTAATCTCGTTTAGTTTCTAGAGCTATTTCCCAATACGACCATCGGTGAGAGGTCTAAATATCTGGGTGGTTTTGGTGGCATTTATGAGGCAACCAATAGGACAACATCCATGTAAACAGATTGCTTGACAAAAACCATGTTTTCGTTCTCCTCGAGGTTGACAGGAACATACTCAACCATCAAGGTAACTACAGGAAATAGGATCGGTTACAAGAAATCAACGTATCTATAGAAAATCGACAACTCTACTGGAAATCACAGGCTGTTTGTAGGAAATCACAGAACCACTTCGGAAGATGGTTGGTCTGCATAGGATCTGTTAATCATTATTGAAATTATAAATAATTTGATTAGGTATCATTTAACTTCAAAAACACTAAAGAATAAAACGAAATGATACTTTTTAAAATAATTTGCATACCTTAAAGCTCACAACAACCTCTTGGTCAAAACACATAGAATATGGCAAAAAGAGAGTCATGAAGGGTCAAAAAGAGTTCAAAAGAGGGGAAGCAAGGCCTTAGAAACATTATAAAAAATGGACAAAATCTAGACTCAACAGTGACATCTTGAGAAAGATCGACGACATTACACATATGAGTGTTGCTAAGATATTTATGCTACTATTGCTCTTAGCACTACTAATGTTATTGTTTTCAAGAAGTTGTTAGGGTGTTCATATGCTGATCACATTTGAAGTTGTAGAGGAGAGATTAGAGATGAGCATGCTTGTATGGAGAGTTGAGGAGATGCTGACACTACTGCTAGATTTTGACAATGACATCTATTTGTTGAGTTTGTATTTGGTTGAATCATTTATGCAGGAATATGATGCTTAGTTGAGCTAAGGTTTCATCATTTGAGTAGAAGAAGTTGATGTTGTTAATGACTGTTGGGTGTAGGTTTCTTGCATGTTTTGGAAATCTCCCCCCCAACACACCCCCCACCCCCCCCAATCCATGACCATTTCACCTATGAACCTGTGGACTTTATATCATAATTACCTTTTTCTCTGCTATAAGAATCCATTTTTGTTATGACATATTATTTTGCCATTTTTTCTAAATATGAATGAGGTGAAATCTTTTTGATGACTAACTGAGGCAATTATGGAAAAGATTTCTCTGGCTCTGTTTCTTTGAGGTGATGTTCCAAAGTCCATGACCAAAGGATGAACAACGGTGTGATAATTCACAAAGGGGTTTTGAGTGCTTGCTATTTCAAATCATTGTTGTTACACACCGAGTTGCTGCTACACCTCAAGCATTGTTGTTACACCTCGAATTGTTGTTACATTGTTGGATATTGACTACATCGCACCTATCTAGGACCATGGGTACTATTCCATAGGAAAACTTTTGTAAAGATTGTATTATCTATGGGTGGTTATGGAATCAAGGCAGTTGTGATTTTGAGAAATGATGTAACAACAATAGGCCTTGTATTTAGAACCAGTTCTAACGATTTCTATTCTCTCTCAATATTGATCAGCATGAGAATCATGAGATTTCATGACTAATCTGTTCTTATTTTGAGCATGTAAATATATAAAGGGGACTCAGTTCCATGTAAACAGGGGCAGATAGTGTCATCATTTTTCTTCTATAATTCATAACCATTTTAATACAAAGAATAGCATTGTTGATATTTTTACAGACGTGGTGTTGAGACTCTACTAATTCATATTTCATCCCCGTGCCCTGCTAGGGAGGAAGGGCCCTCCTCTTTAGTAGGGA
Source organism: Pinus taeda (assembly GCA_000404065.3). NCBI lineage: Eukaryota > Viridiplantae > Streptophyta > Pinopsida > Pinales > Pinaceae > Pinus > Pinus taeda. The sequence continues at coordinate 150,694 of APFE031489004.1, forward strand.
TTTCAACAACAGTAGTAGCATAGTGGTATATTAATTATCGTTCCTTTCAGTAAGTGTGAAGTTATTTATGTTGCCGTGTAACTTGCAGAATGGATTTATTTATGTTTCCATATTTCTGATATGCTTTCACATAGGATATATTTGAACATAATATTAAGCCAATTGACTTAGCTAGTGGTATGGTGTGTGGCACACATTTTCCTTGGTAACATGAAGTGTGGTTTCATTTCTGTAGAATGTTTTTTTAATTTATGCATGAGTGTTACTTTCTGCAATTAAATTCAACGACATTTGTTTCTATTCTTTATTTTTACTCTTGGCTAAAGTGTATCAGCATAGACAGTGCATACTCCTTTGTAATAAACATACCTACCCTAGGTTGACAAATTAATGGCTGCGATTAAGTCAAATTAACAGTGATAAAATCAACTCAACAATGACGTTGTGCAAGTATTGCATATTGACAAAATCAATAGATTGTTTTGACATTATTTATTTTGTTATTGAGCACAAGTGGATCTAGTCTGAAAAATTTTGAAATGTGGTCCACTATGGTGAACTGAAGTTCAGAGTCTTTAGGGAAATTGGTGGCTTGTTCAGCAGGGTGATAAGTTGGTGCAAGGTGGAGATTGGAGTCTCCTTCAGGTTGGATTCTGAGAATACTTCAAGGTGACAAGGTGGTGCTAAGGAAAGTTGGATCTTATGCAGGGCGTTGGATCATTCTTTCAATTGGAGTTGACAAAGCTAGGGTGTTGGAGCATCATTTTTGTTGGAACTGGTAATCAAGGGCATTAGAGCATCCTTCTAGTTGGAGTTGGTAAACTAGGGCATTGAAGTGTCATTTCAACAAGAGCTAATAAATCAAGATGTTGGAGCTTTCTTCTAGTTTTCGTTGAAGAATCCTAGAAGTTGGAGCTTCTTATTAATGTAAAATTTTGAAGAAATATATTAAGAAATGTTCGGTGGTTTTTCTCCAAGAAGGGCTTCCACCTAAAATCTTTTGTGTATTGACTTTGATGTCGTGCATTGTTGAATGGTGTTAAATTAATTGTTCATGTGATGTGATGCTAATATATGTTATGATCTAATATTAATGTTATTTAATGCTCTGAAGATTAAAATTAACAAATTGAAATGAAATAATGATTCACCCCTTTCAATATTTCCAACAAATTTTGATTACATTAACAAAATTATTCATTAAAATTAACTAATATTATAAAAGAATTAAAATATTTAAAACAAAACTTATTTTTAGAATTTTCCATCCTTTTATTAAAATAAAAAATAAAATAAGTTTTTTTTTTTTTTTTTTTTTTTTTTTTTATTTATGGTATTACCGAATTTGTGAAAAAAACCCTAATAAAAAACCATATAACCACATAATCAACCATTCATATCTCTTCACAATAAATTATGACAAAGGTTGGTAATTCCAAATACCTAAGTGAATGGTGCTAATAAACACTATTTAACAATCAAAGCCATAAAGTATAATATGTAACAACACCATATTTTTATACCCAAGGATAATCTCGTCCTCAATGGCATGTAACAGCACCATACATCATATATCTATACCCAAAGATCATCTCGTCCTCAATGGCCTCCAAGTTGTTGGTTTCTATGTCAATCCATACATCATATCCTTCTGGGGCGTATTGTTTCATGTATAATTTTGGGCTATAACATTTGCATGGGCTATCGATTACAATGTTATGATATATTGATATAAATATGCCATTGCTTAGTTCATGTATATTATTAATATCATAAATACAATTTATTATCTTGTAAAGCAATATGACTTTTTATGATAAAAGGATACTTCAAAATAGCTTGAAGAGATATTGGAAGCTTATAAATGATTGAAATTAAATCTATAAATTTAGAGAAAATAATGGATAGCATAAAATATGCTCCAAATTAGTTGAAAAAAATATATGAAGTCTATAAACCACCGAAACGAAGGCCAAATACATTAGGGTTTATAAACCATCGAAATTAAATCCATAAATATAGATAATATCATGGATCGTCTAATAAAATCTACGTCAAAATAGTTGCAGAAATATGGTGAAAGTTTATAGAACATCGAAAATACTGAAGTCATGGTTTCCAGGGGATAATAAAAGACATATTATTAAAATATCGTTCATCTGTATCTTTAAAACAAATCATTGACCATGATAGAAAAATTAATAATTGTACTCTCAGCCATCACATGTGATGTCGGGAGAATCAGGGAGAGAAAACGAGTTACTAATAAAGTTTAATTCAGTCATATGCTAACGTATCAGTTCAATGAAGAGATTAGATTGAGATGTCCCCCTAACATGGGACTGAGAGGCATATGATTCAAAGACATCAAGACAGCGCTGTCGATAATGGAGGGTAAAAGTGCCTTCATATTTATACGTCCTAGTTACACTTAGTTATAGTTGACTTTGCTTCATTATATTTGATTTATAATAATTATATTTGTAGAATTTGTAATCACATACGAATATCTTTGTGTATGAGCTTTTGTAGATTGTAGATTTTGGCATTTCATTAAACAGTTTATGTAGGTGGTAGATTTTAGTATCCCATTCATATGAAACAAAATTAATAATTAAATTTTATAAAAATATATAATTTAAATAAAAAAAATTATTCTGATAATTTAAATTTAATATTTCATTTTATCATAATTTGTTTGTGTTAAGTTTTGAAGTTTTTGTAAGTATATTTTTTGGTAAAATTTACTCAAATTTCACTATGGATTTGTTGGAATCAGAAGTTTGAGTTGTGAACTCTCCCCAATCTTAATCTTATAAATATGCTTGAAAAAATCTCAAAACTTATAATAGGTAGACTATGGCTTTCTATTGTGCCTTCTTAACTTAATTGTAACTTAATTGTAGATTTAGGTTATCCAAGGATTTAAAATTTAGGTGAAACTCCTGAGTGTAACAAAGTCATACTTATCTCCATCACAGGTTTCAAAAATATCTTAAAATAAATTGGACTGCAGCAATGCCAACAATTGACATAGTTGCTGTCTTGGACTTCAAAATAATCTAGAAATCTGCAATACAAATAAGTTAGGCAGTGTAACAAATATAGGAATAAATTAGGCATGATGTTTTGGAATTTTTGGCTAAAATCTGGTGGAACAATTTTTAGTGAAATCATGAATTTTTGTTGTTTAAAATGCTTTTTGATTACATATATGAATTTAACACCCTAGAAAACTTTAACTTAGACCAAGGCTATTAGAAAAAGTTCTAATTTATAATATATATTTTATGTATTATGATACCTTACCGATAATAATTCTATCCGTAATAGATTCGCTAAGCCCTAACATTTTGGAAGGGATGTATTTTTTTGATAGAAGCCTTGTATTTTTTTGATAGAAGCCTTGGTGCAGTTTCCCTTAGTCAATCATAATAATTTGAAAGATATCACAACTCTTGTGTTCGCAATGCTTCATTCACATTTCTACATTATCAATTTTTACTTTATTGATTTGATTAGTAATTATATTCTTGTCTCCAAAATTAAGCCAAACTATCCTACCTAAATATAATTATATGAGATAAAATTCATTGTTCATTGTTTGTTATTGAGATTCCAAAGGTATAAAAAAACTTTCTAATTTTAATTGTATACTGTCAGAAGTGAATATTGAAAATTGAAGGAAATCTTGTAACTGTCTCAAACCTCTATCATCGGATGACCCGAATCTGCAATCGGGCTAAGGACGGGCTTGTTACAATATTATATTATATCTCTGTTTATAGGTTTCATGATTCGTTGTTTGTCGTTGGGATTCATAACGTATAACAAACTTTCTACTTTGAGTTGTATACTGGCTGAAGTGATTATTGAAGGAATCTTATAACTATCTAATATCTTAAACCCATATAATTTCATATCGGTGAGGAATTATATCTTACTGGGAATTGGTTCTTTCTAGATGGCACTCATAACGTATAACACACTTTCTTATTTCAACTGTGAGAAGCGAATATTGAGGGAATCTTATAATTATCTCATGCCCATCTAATCTCGCCATATGGGCGGGCAAATATAACTTCATGTTTTTGTGCTATTTGTCAACCCTGCTTAGTACGCAATGCTGTCCAGCTTTTGAGGCTTGCTGCTCGGATTCCTTCCTCAAGTGATTGAGGCCGAGCGTGGCCCCATTAATAACCTAAATCTGATGCGATTTATATTAGGCATTCGTTGACAAAAATAGCTGAGCACTTATCCATCTAAAATTCATTGATATGTACTTTGAAATTTTGAAGTGTATGCTTATATTTACGATTCCAATGTTTGTTAAATAGATCATTTGTTGTTAAATTGAGGTTTCAGCGAAAATCACATCATATTTTATTTGTGGACTTGTTTCGAATCCACGAATGTGGTTTATAGTACTTAACAAGTGTGGTTCATCATCACGACGAGTTGAAAACGAGATCATAGCTGCATGTTAAATAGAAAGAGCAGGTTCTCAAATGGTTAAATATCATAGCTGCATGTTAAATAGAGAGAGCAGGTTCTCAAATGGTTAAATTTCACTAGGTAACGACTATATTTGACTCGACAACTAGGTTGTACCAAACGAAAAGCTAAGTTTTATTGGACACCAAGACTAAGAAATAGGGAGATGAGAAATAGTTATTTAATTAATTTTTATTTAATACTAAATGCTAGAGTATTAAATAATAATCTATTAATAGGCCTTTTAATTAAATAGTTCCATAGTTAGTAAGTTAATATAAGAGAGATATGTAATATAATATTTTATTTTACAAATGTATTTATGTATTTTTTTTAAATTTATGATGATAATGATGGTGGTTAACATCCATTGAGATCAAATTGGTTTATCGGACCTATAATTTTCTTAGTTTCTAATTGTGTGGCTCTTCATCTTTTTTGGCGAGGTTGGCGCTGTAGCTTTTTTTTTTCCTTGTAAGGTCTTCCAACTTTATTTATCTTGCATCTCCTTCATCTCTTCTGGTTCTTGGGACATTGGTGTCTTAGCTTCGCGATCTATTGTGTTTGTTATTTTGAAGATAGTCAGAGAAGAAGTTTGGTCTAAGAGATCTGCTTTGCTATTAAATGAAGATTTATTTTGTGCCGTATTTGAATCTTCATAACTATTGATGCTTGAGGGGTTGTGGAGTTCACTCTTTTGTTGTTGGGCGGGACTTTCCACTCACTTGTCTTGAGATTTGTTTCTTTCTTGCTTGATTTCTTGTGATTCAAAGTTTTCTCGAGAGTATTCTTCTTTGATGACAGTGTAGTGTTCTTTTTGTGCTCATTCCCACCATGTAGATCTATGGTTATTTTTTCTAGCAGAATATTTCTGGGAGGCTTTTGGGCAGTTTTTAGCTAGGTGGCCTGTTTCAAAGCAAGATCGACATATGAAGAAGACACTTTCATAATCGAGTTTCTGGTTCTACACATAGTCTTTACTTGTTAAGTGTATTTTAGCTAGGAATCCAACGCTGAAGTCGATTTCTACACAGATGCATGCATAGGTGGTTTTGGCATATTCCTCTATTTATGGGCACCTATAGTAAAATTTCCCAATTGCATTTCCAATGCCTTTTAATGAAGAAAAATTCCAGAGATGTAAGGATAGGTTTGGTAATCTCACCTAAATTGGTGCTGAGGTTATGACTATTGTTGAGGAATCAAATGATGGGTTCCATGGCCTCATGAATAGGTCTGATTTTTCTCAAAACCAAAGGCCTAAATCTTGAATATATTGTCTACTTTCAGGTTTTAAAAATCTACTATATATTTTAATATAAAACTGAATATTCAAATAGTATATTTATATTATTTTAGTTTGAAAAATCATACATATAGAATGCAAAGAAATATTAAATACATTATATTTATTATTAAAATTAATAATTTTTTTATAGACATCATCAATTTTATTTTTTTCTCATAAAAATATCATTAAATTAATTATATGTACATATAAAAAACCAAAATTTTAAACACATATATTAACATTTTAGAAAAAATATCCCAATTATTTTTAATTATTGAAATTTTACTTCTAAAAAGTTTTCTATGGGGAGAAAGACTACAATTATTTAAAAAAAATAAAAAAAATCCCTCCATAAATTGTTATTAGTTATCACACCAATTGTGTAGTTGTGGCATCATCTTTATAAACAAAAGACAAGACAAAACAATAGAAGATAAAAAAGAAAAGAAAAATACACTCAGATTGAGTCTCACATCAAATCTAGTTTTGCCATTTAAAATAAATCAGATTATTCTGCCCCATCATCCTTCTAATTGTTCTTAATTGCAATTCCGTGTTAGGAATCAGTTTGTTTTCCCCATTATCCCTCTAATTGTTCTTTATTGCAGTTGAGTCCATTTGAAAGAAGTTAGTGCAGATGCATATTAATGGTGGAAAATAATGCTAGACAACTTAGTGATCATGGTAGACATAGTAGATTTAAATACATTAGTGCAGATGCATATTAATGTGGAAAATATTGTCTTTCGTTTGCAGATTTAATGCGTTGTCCATCTTCCACCACTCTCATAAATTATATAGATTTAAAATGAATCCACTCTCATAAATTATATAGATTTAAAATGAATATCAAATTATTGCTGGACAACTTAGTGATCATGGTAGACATAGTAGATTTAAAGTGTTAGGGGTATTTTTTTAACCGCAAATTAAATACCAACTTGCTACTTAGCTTCTCTAACAATTTATAGAACTTAAAAATAATATATTTAATTATAATATTTACATATTTATTAATGTAATATTTTTATAATTATTATTTTTGTGAGAGATTAAAATTTGTTTTTTTTTAATGATGATTTATTTAAGTTGGAAAGTTACACATTAATATGAAGTCCAAGACAAACAGATTGATAACTTTATCTTTTAAGACGTTAATTTTTTTTTCGAAGATTTAAGTTTATTTATTTTTATAATAATAGTTTATAAATTTACAATTACCATAATTAAATTCAATTTTTCTTCAACAATATTGTTTTCAACTTCCATTTGGTGGGAGATCTTAACGAGATAACTTAAAGGGAACTAGAACTCTCTATGTAAACACATATAGGATCATTTTAGTATAGAGAAGAAAAGTTCTTTGAACTCAAACTCTCTATGCAAGCATATATAAGAATCATTTAACTATAAAGAAAGAAAAGTTTTTTCATAAATATTATAATATGTATATAGTTGAATATAAATAAAGCTTACCCTTGATTGTTATAGTTTAGGAATCTAAACAACTTTTAAATATAGGGACTTTTTAGAGATAAAGCATAGTAAGGAGGATTTTCAAGAAAGGATTCTTAACAGCAAATTTCATCTTATTCAAATTTTTTTTTTGAGATCCCAAGTTTATTTGAAGAAAACTAAAAGAAAATCTTGAATAGTTAATGGATAAGCAAAATCTAAATGTCATTAACCAAATATACATTGTTGCAAACCCTGGTAGATAACAAATAAGACTTTTATAAAGAAGATCCAACTTTTGTTGTAACATTTCCTACTCAAGTACGAAGTCCAATGAAGATAAAGGATTAAGTTCTCCTAGATTTTGTTAGGTGCGTTTCGGGCAAATATTTTGAATATATAGTTTTGTTTCTATGTTCACTTAGAGTTTTGTATAGGTTTTTATGATAAGTAATTTGGAATTAAAGTTTTGTTACCAAGGTCATATATATTTTTGTATAAGCTTTTAGGTTAAGTATTCCAACTCAAAAATAACCTTGGTGTTTTGTTTGAACAATGTTTTTTTTATCTTAACAATTTGAAAATACTTCTCTAGAAAATTGACTATAGAGAGATAAGAAGTTGACCTTTACCAACATGAAGGCTACAAAGATATAGATAAACAAAAGGTACTTATTATCACCTACATTCTTTAGGTTGTATATTAATAAACCAGGGAACCTTAATTTAAAACTTGTGGATGATGCAGGTAGTTTCCTTCACCTTTTGGTCTACATTACTATTTTATTGTATATATAACTGATGTTTGTCTTCTATCTCACATAGTTGGAAGCACCCAAAATATATTGGGTATGCTATGCTCATTCTATGGTGATCATGCCTTAAAAGGAAACCTTAATAAGACTATGAGTATGGCTCTTTAATATGTATAAAAGAGAGAAATTTAAATATTGCCTCACAAATGAAGAACAAGTAATGGAGGTGTTAACAAGGTGTAGTATTGCATTGTCGACATTGGAAAATTCTTTGACACAACCCCTAGGTACTTACTATGAGAGGCTTAAGGCATTGGGGATTTTATTTGTGATTTCATTGTTAAGGGCGTTATAGCATCATTTAGCACTCTTGCAGACTTGGTGCTCTTTTATGGCCTTGGGCACCCCTTTTCCCATGAAAACTTGATCTTATATTAAAAAATAATATTTCAAATTCCATATGGAACTCTACAAACACTAAATCACGTACATGCGCAGGTCCTATAACAATAATTTTGCATATAAATTTTAAAGTATGAAAAAGATAAAATAAAATGCTATTTTTTCGGGTGAGGTTCACGAGTTTTACCAAGAGCCCACCTACAAGAGCCTGTGACACAAATGCATTAACTAATTTCAGGTGGTATATATACACCCCTTGGGTAGGCCTAAAAAACATAAGAGAAAGGCTATCAATATTATATCCAATTTTCCCCCAGATCAAGTTTGTTTTTCCCATGCCTCCTACACTCCCAATCTCTAGGAAACCCTAGTTTCATTTGTAGATATGTTCATCATCTTTGTAAAATCTTCGTGTGTTTTTTAGAGTGGTTTTGTTCATGGCTCGGGCTGGAAAGATTTGGAGGAAGGCTTGGTTGGTGCTTTACCTTAGATTAGGTTGTACCTTTCCTGTACCTATTGTTGTTAATCAATAAACAATCTCATGTCTTGTTCATGATATGTTATTTTCTCATGAACATTAATTTATATGCTTATATATGATGATATAGCATATCTTTTATATATGCACATTGAATTATCTATCATGTATATGCTAATGTGAATTGACGTGCAGACATGCTCGTTCTGGAGGAAGTAGAGGGTTTGGACCCTACGGGAACATCAACAAATGTAGGACCTCTGGGTATGTTTCCAAATCCATGTTTAGTAATTCATATGTTTGGCATGCTTGCTTGACTGCTTGTTGTTGATTATCTTTCTCTGCTTTGTTGAGGTTTTCAACCCTTACTTTAGGGATTTTTTCTTGCCAAAAAATGGCTTTCTACAAGATGACTATTGCCAAGGTTTGCATTGAATTGAAGAACATTGAGGACATACAAAAATCTCTAGGGTTTAAACATGGAAGAATAATTTACCCTACACTCTATGGGGTGTATTGATGAATTAGGAGACCTTATTTTTTTGAATTTTTGTAGCTATGGTTGGTCTTCATAAATTTTTGTTTTTATAATGTAAAAAGAATTTATAAGACATGTTATTCATATCATTTTGATTGTTTATCCCTTGAAATAGTTTGTATAATGAATGTTCTTCATGTCATATTTAAAGGATAATTTTTTGAAATTTAAAATTTGAACTTTTGGCTCGAAGTTAGCCAAGTCGACCCTCCCTCTAGTCAAATTAGTCCAATAAGAGACACACCCATTCTATAGATGAAAATCACTATATAAATTTATTCAACCTCCTCCACACAAGCACCATTCAACCATCACACAAGAAGACACATTTTGGGTAGACAGAAATTCTAGGAAAATTTGAGAAGGATGGAATTTTGAAGGGCAAACGTTTTTCTTGGTCTTACTTAATTTGAGGGCTGGTGACCAGGTTTGACCATAGGTTGTTGATCTTGTTGACGTCATAGTTGAATAGCCCCATTAGATGTATCTATCATAGTTGAATAGCCCCATTAGATGTATCTCTTGTTGACTTGAAGATTTCCCTAACAAAAAGGTTTTTGGGGCTTTCCCTCAAGTGGGGTTTCCCAGGGTAAATACTATGTTCTCTTTCTTGCATTGTGATCTCTACTATTTGTTATCACATTATTTAGTCTGATTTTTCTTAAAAGCATTGATAATGGGAGTGAGAGTGTGAATTTGTAATAAACAGGGTTAAATCATTGACAATGGGAGTGCCAATGCTTTTTTGTAAAAATGGTAATTTAAAACTCTATTTTTTCCTCTGAAAGGGAGTAAATTTAGGCATAGTTCTTGAATACATCGAAAAAAAATTTCCAAATATGAAAGAGGCTTTTCTCTAAATTGGATCCATTAACAAAAACCTCTCTTAGTTTTTACATAGGTATCACAGTTTGAAATATTCGTAGGCATATTTGAAGGTTATGTTTCAAAATTTTGCAATCCTATTTTATTAATTGTTTTCAAAATCATATCCGAACAAATGAGAATGAATGTTTCAAAACAAAAAGAGGTTTTTATTCTTAATGGACCCATTTAAAAATCCTCTCTCAATTTTATAACAACTATCATGGTTTTGGAGTTTTGAACGGATCACTTGGCCCTAAATTTCAGGATTTTGTGAGGAAAAAGCTCATGGACAGTTTGTTATAGCTCTGATACCACTTGTTATAGATCTAATCCAAAAATATAAGGTAATAGAAATAAACCCAAGAAATAACAAGATCTGAATAGATAGAAATGCTTCTTTATTGATATCAAAACCCTTAAGGTAGGGCAACACCATACATTCACTCCTTAAGGAAGGAGAACACTCCACAAGCCATATGCATGTTCATATAATATTCCTTGACATTATTCCTTGACAATATTTCTTGACAATCCCTTGACAAGATTTCTTGACACCTCTCCATGTGGAGTCTCTAGCCTCTATATAGGCCTCATACATACAATACCATGGATCATTACCATGGTTCCCTTATACCATTAAACTAATACCATGGGCCCATTACATTATTACTAACTACTTGTGGTCTCTTACATGATATGGGTTAACCACATTATTTATTACTATGGCCCATCCCAGTATTACATTATTACCTTGGGTACCTCCCTTTGTACCCCATATTACCCCCCCTAGGTATATAACATTCCACCCCCTTATCATGTTTCATCCCCGAAACATGGGAAGAACACAAATAATAAGATCTACTCAAAGGAGTAGTCCACTGGTACCATGCACATGCATCTAGCCATGCAAGAGAAAGGCGAACCCTCGATCTCGCTGGTGCCTCGCTCGCTTGAGATGGAAGCTGACCATGGTAGCTCTTCTGTGTTGATGTGTAGTAGGTGGATCGTCGCTCGTCTCTATCCATCATACGAGGGTTGTTGTCCTTGCGGCTAATTGGTTGCCATATTGTTGGTTGCTTTCTTGCGGGGTGATGATATGTTGAAGTTTTAACCCACGGTGTCTTTTTCTTTAATTAACCCTGCTGTGGTGCCCGTTGTGGTGTCTTCTTTTCCAATATGAATTCAACCACTGAACCCTCATCAGGTGTGTCAACACCTGTTACCTTTTCGGCTTCAGCCTCTGTTTGTGTTTGATTTTTGACCATCAACTGCTCATCATCTGATATGTCAGTCCCTGGAACATCTTCTACGTCAACCTCCGTGGACTCTACTTGTTTATTGATGGAAATATCCTATAATGTAATTTTCTTCTTTTTATACCAGAGCTTCAGGAATTTCTTTTGCACATTAATATTTATAGTATCCACTAATTCCATCCATCGATATCCCAAAAAAACATCCATATCATCTGCCTCTGAAGTATAAAAATCACCATGCAACACATACTTATCCATATAAATCTTCAAATCCTTATACACTTGGACATCCTCATCATCCACCTGTGTGTTTTCAATGTGTTTTGCGGGAACTTGCAATTTTTTGCCAAATTAGCATTGATAAAATTATGCTTGCAACTAGGATTTCTAGACACAATGATTTTCTCCTTCTGAATCAATCCATGAACCTCCAATAAGGAGATACCAGTAGAAAATAACCCTTTAGGCTCATTGGTTTCCTTCTTTAAAATAAAATCTTTGCTAGCTTGTGTGTCTATCTGTGTGAGCTTATCCACAAGATTAGCTATACAGTCAAAGTGGTCCATAAGAACTTTTGTTAATGTGTCCCAAGTCAAGGGCCTTCGATAGCAACATTGATACCATTACCACCATTGCCACCATTGCCGTCTTTCATTGTCCAAGTACAGTTTTCCCACACTCAACTAAGTCTCATCATCCACGATGTAATTCAATCTAAAATATTTCTCCATTTTTTCCAGCCATTTGGTCGGATGAGAGCCATCAAATTTATACAAGTCCCTAAAATTCTGACCTAGGGCCGCCATCACAAAAAAAAAATGGTGAAAATTTGAAATGGTCACAATTCCGTCAATATTTCTTAGAGTCCCTATTATGACCTATTTTTTGAAATGGAACAACCATTCTACATCTGCCCATGTGATAGAAATCTTGATCCAGGCACTAGAATTTTAGATCTACGCTACAACTCTCTCGTCGTCACCAAAATTTCTGCAAAAAAGAGCTGATTTTAAATCAGCGATATCTCCCTCATCCGGACTCCGATTCAACTGATTTTTTTTTTTTGAGATTGGGTATTTTTTGACAAAGGATATAGATATACAATTAGATTTTGCAGATCTTGCACCAGGGCGTCCATATCTGTGCCGCAAACTCGCTGCCCTAAAAATTTGTCTGCAACGCCACTGATTTTTAGATCAGCGATATCTCCTTCATCTGGACTCCGATTCAACCGATTTTTTTTTTTGAAATCGGGTATTTTTTCACATAGAATCCAGATCTGCAATTAGATTTTACATAGCTTGTACCAAAACGTATAGATATATCTGCAAACTCATCGCCCCTAAAATCCTATAAAAGAATAAAATAAAGTTCTCCATTATTTTGCCCAAGAAACTGCTCTGATACCACTTGTTATAGATCTAACCCGGAAATATTATAGATCTGATATGAAAATATAAGACAATGCAAATAAACCCAGATGACTTGGATGCCACCTCATCAAATTCAAATTGGTGATCCTTATCTCCAACCACAACGATAGAAACAACATGATATTTAGATGCATATATGCTTGGAAATATGTTTATGTGTATGTATTTGAGATATATACTTGATCATTTTTATTTTTAGCAATTTGTAATTAAGAATATTCCAAACTTGTTTTAGTTTGTAGTCTTTTCTATAAAGACAAATTTTGAAGAATGAGAAAGGGTTGGAAATTTTTGGGAGAACTTTCATATATTGTTTTATAGAGTTTGACATTAATATAAGGTACTATGTTTGGTGTTATTTGTTCATAAATTAAGAGATTCCTTTGTGATGGTTTTCTGATCTATCTTTTAGTATTTGTTTTTTCCCCTAAGTTATGTTAATTCTATTAAGGTAAAAAAAAAATATAATACACTGAGGCTGAAGCCTGTACTTAGCTATGCTAGAGGAAAGGCATCAACCAACAAAAAAACTAGATTTGAATTGCCCAAAAGGGAAACCAGTTCTTAACTGAAGTGTCTCAAAAAATATCTTGTTGCCCACATAGGGGAAACCAACAAATTATCCCTTTTTGTGTCAATGTATCTGAAGAGACTAGAAAACATAAACCCAACTGAAGAGCCTAAAATTTTAAGTTTGCCCCAAAAAAAAAACCATTGAAAACAGAAGCTAAAGAAAAGAGTCCCAATGAACCTGAGACAAGTGGAATACTGAGTGACAGTCTACCAAGTAGGCGTGTGGCACATTGAGTGGCAGCAAGGTGGTAGACCAGGCATTGAACTCACAGCATCGAGGTGGCTACTAGGGATGTGGAAACAATGGAGGGTGCTCCTCCACGATGAAGCATTTGTACTCATCCATGTCACCACTTGCCAGTGACAAAGTCTCCATGTCGCCAACCTGTAACTCTGGTTGTTCTTCTTCGATGATGCATCAATATTCATGTATTACCCAGTGCATCTGCGAAGCCGCTTGCACTTCATTCCTTGCACGTCTGTTCTACTATTCCTGGCTCCCCTCCTCTACATCTTGAAGACTCATCTGAGCCAGTTCCATATTGGGCTTGGTTTGGCTGCTCCCCATTATGGTGCGTCTGCCACCAGCAATGTTCAAGAACCCCATTGCTTTGGTATGGCCATCTTCCATTGCTCCTTTTTCCTCAGCTGCCATGCATACCCCTTCAACCTCGGAGTCTTGTGCTTCATAATTTTTCTTTTTCTCATGAAAGCTAATGGTGATGGTGGCAGTGATGAGGGGCTAGTTCAAGGCGGAGCAAAGGCCACTATGTGGAAGCGTCCTCTTCCACTGCGCGTATTTGGGTAGCGACCATATTTTTCTTAGCCAGAGAGGAAGTGGTATCCGAGGCAGAAGAGCACTGGGAGCAACTCAGGCTTCCTTGGTTCCCACCTCTACGACTGCGCATCCTATGGTGCACCATGCTGTCTACAATTGGAGGCGAGTGTCAATTAGAATTGGGTTCAACGGGATGTAGTGTCATAGTGGAGCTAACAGACAATTTAGTAGAGGGATGAGCAACTAGGGCCGGAGGGATGAGAAATTAAAAATTAAGGCTATGGGTGAAGTGGATGCCCGAGCCAAAATTGATGCAACAATAAATGTTACAACATCTCCCAGTGGTTGTGTAGTAGTTAGGTGCCACCACTGCATGAGGGTAGAGGCAATGGAGGGGCCGATGTTGCAGGGGAGGAATGGCAGGGTAGAGGTGGTATTTTCTAAAGAGTTCATTGTTACCTTGAGCTGAGGTTGATGGAAGTTAACAGAGTGATGGTCGCGCTCACTTGAGGTGAATTTATGGCAATAGTTAATGCCATTTTTGGACCACTGTGCTGCCCTGTGGGAGGCCATGTGATCTCGCCATGCGCCAACCCAGTTGGTAGCCACCTCATCGTCCTTTGTTGTCACCTACATCCGGAATGTCTTCTAGTATTTGTTATCTCTTTTGTTTCATAATATTTTCCTAGATGTCTTCTACATTTTCATAATTAATTTATTAAGGATGAACTCTATTTATCAACTTATTTTTACTAATTCCAAACTGCTATATGCTTTCCATTTAGATATCTTAAACATAATTCATTAATTGCTCTGTTTTTTTGGTATTTATCCCTATTTTCTTCTATCATAACAAAATGATAAATTGTCTAAGAAAATTTTTGCTACCTTGCCTTTGTACTCTGTTTATATATCATGTAGGAAATAACTTCTTGTCAAACAGGCTCCATGCCCAATGGTTTTTTTGTCCCTTTCCATACCAACGTTGCTAAAATACAGTTAGATCTAGTCAATGTGCTAAATACATAACCAATCATTTTGACTAAGTTATAGAAGGGACCCCCCTTCGAATTGAACAGGATATATTTCAATCCAAAAGGTTGGTTAGAGGTTACCTTAGAGTTTTTCCTGCAGCCAAGGTTTTCTCTAAGTGATAACATTTTGGCATCATTACTGGGGAGGCAAAGTTTCATGTCAAATCATCCCTAAGAGAATGACAACGAAGAAATTTTGATTGTTGATGGTGAACAACAGTTAAACATCAATCAAGTTATGCATCAGTCACCTAGTGACTCCATTCTGAACAGAATATAGAGTAAATTTCATGACAACTCCACTAGATGAAGACTTAGTTGGCTGAAGAGTTATTTGGTGACTCCACTATCTCAAGATGGATCCACAATCTATAGGGTATGCTCCTATGAATTGTGTTGATATTCCTATATTTCCAAATCATATTCCTTGTATAGGTTGGAAATTATATTTTCCAAGATTCAAATATGAGGTAGGGGGTGATGCTTCTATTCATTTTATTATATTTCATATGCATGTAAGAAATCTAGTGGTTAAATTTCATGAAGACTTCCTGATGAAAATGTTTATGGCAACCTTAGAAGAAAATGCAAGATTCTGGTATGAAAGGTTGCCACCTGCTAGTCGTTATTCTCTTAAATATTTTCATACTATTTTCTATAAGAATTATAAGGAATGCTCCCAATATTCATCACTTTTTGGGAATTCTTGTGAATGTTTCAAAAGATTTATTCAATATGTGGGAATTGACATTGATAATGAAGATTTAATGGATGGAGAAATCAAAGAAGCCCTCTCTGAATTATCTTCTCGTCACGGGGAAATAGTAGATGATGGTTGCGATCATACTTAGGAAAATATTCAACATGAAGTAGTTTCTATTTTGGTTATAGATGAAAGAAATTAAGACTTTAATTTTCAAACTCATTTTCCTTCCCTTGTTGAAGAAATCCAACGACATTTTAAAATTTTAAATGACCAAGATAGCAATGAATTTTTTTATTTGAATTGTTATTTATATCATTCATTTTCTAAATATATGTTGCAAGAAGAAACTTGTGAAAAACAAAGTTCTGAAATTGCATGCCTGGAAACTTTAGACAACGAGACAATTTATGATATTTATGAATTAGAGTCTAAGGGAAACAATGAAGAAGAAAAGGTTGTCCTAGATTCCTTTGAAAACAAAGGTGTCATTAAGGAATTTATTGCTTTTGAAGTAACAGATTTAAAAATTTTTGATATTCAAAAGGATATTCCTATTATGAATAACGTAGTTGCTATGTTTGAAGATTTAGAAGAATGTACATTTTTTTCTCACGAGATGGATGTTAAAGAATATAAGAAGGTGGTTGTTATTTCTTTTGAAAATGATCTTGAGTTTAATGAAATGGAGCAACTATAGGTCATGAATCTCATCTTCTTTTTACTAATCAAAAGAAGTATTTGTTCATGTTTCCAATGACCCTCTTGCAAACTTGTTGAAATCATTAGTTAACGTGAATTTTGCAAATTTCATGAGTTACGAGGATAAATTCAGTGAGCTTATTGAGGCATCATTTTATTTTATTTTCTCTCTAATTGAAGCAGATGAAAACAGGTTTCAGTCAAAGAATGAACAACTTAGGTGGTTTCATTGGAAACATGATTTCACATGAGAGGAGTTATTTTTATCTGATTGGAATAGGGTAGTTAATGCACATAAATAAGATCAGTTTGTTCAAACATTTCTTTAATTTGTAGAGTGTGGATTTGATTACAGTAGTAGTGAATTTTCAACATTTTTGAGTTTGATTTTCAACAGTGAACTTTATAGTAAAGTTTTTAGTTTCAGTAGTGTGTAGTTGTGATTTTTTGTTTGTACAATTTGATTTTATACAGTTTCTAGTTAGTTTACAGTGAAGGTTTCAAGTTGCAGTTGTTGAGTTAGGATCAGTCAAATGGATTATGCCTTTGGTCTATAGGGGTTCTTGCTGCCATCTATGATAAAAAACATCCCCGTGAAGCTAGCTATTGTCACATTTTTTAGTTTGAAATTTTTTAAAAGCATTGAAATGGGAGTGTTAGCGTGAATTTGTAATAAACAGGATTAAAGCATTAACAATGGGAGTGTCAGTGCATTATTGTAAAAATGGTAAGTTAAAAGTCTGTTTTTTTGTGAAAGGAAGTAAATTCAGGCATGGTTTTCAAACATATGGAAATGAATTTTCCAAATATGAAATATAATTTTGTAAAAAATGGAGCAATTAACAAAAACCTCTCTTAGTTTTTACACATGTGTCATGGTTTGAAAGATTCAAAAGGATCTTTGAAGGCTATTTTTCAGGATTTTTCAATCCTATTTTAGTAACTGGTTTCAAAATCATATTTCGAACAAATTATAACTAATTTATAAAACATGAAAGAGGGTTTTGTCCATAGCTGACCTATTTAAAAACACATCTCTCGATTTTCTAACAAATATCACATTTTTTGAGTTTTAGAGGGATCACTGGACCCTATTTTTCAAGATTTCGCAAGGAAAAATCTCATGGACAGTTGTTGACTTGGATGTCACCTCATAAAACTCAAATTGATGATCCTTATATCTAGCCATGAATCCATCAACAACATGATCTTTATATCCATATACGATTAGAAAGATATTTATGTGCATGTATTTGGGAGATACACTTTATCTTTTTAATTTTTGGCAATTTGTAGTAATATGTCAGAAACTTGATTTAGTTTGCAGCCTTTTCTATAAAGACAATTTCTAAAGAATGAGAAAGGGTTGGAATTTTTTTGTAGAACTTTCATATATTTTGTATACATTTTGACATTAATATAAGTTACTTTGACCATTGTTATTTGTTAAGAAATATAGAGATTCCCGTGTGATGATTTTCTGGTCTGTCTTCTAGTATTTCTTGTCTCTTTTGTTTCATAATATTTTCCCATACATCTTCTACATGTTGGAAATTAAGTTATTAAAGTTGAACTTTGTTTATCAGCTCAACTTTACTAATGCCAAAATTCTATATGTGTTATACATATAAATCTTAAACATAATTCATTAATTGCTCTATTTTTTAGTATTTATCCCTATTTTCTTTTATCACAACTAAATGATAAATTGTCTAAGAAAGTTTTTGCTACTTTTCCTTTGTATTTTTTTCATATAGTCTGTAAGAAGTAACCTGTTCTCAAACAAACTCCATTCTCAATGTTTTTTTTTGTGTACTTTTCCATACCAATGTTTCTCAAATCTAATTAGATCTACTCAATGTGTTGAATACATAACCAATAATTTTGTCTAAGTTATAGAAGGGATCCCCCTATGGATTGAAATGGTTAGCTTTAAATCTAAACTATTGGTTAGAGGTTACCCTAGGGTTTTTCTCACAACCAGGGTTTTCTCTAAGTGATAACACAATCTTTATGGCTTATGGTTGAATCTTCAAAGTGTAGTTTCTTAATGATAAACTCGAATTGTTAAAAGAATATCTATATCATTGAAATTTATTACCGTTAATTCGAAAATATTATGCTTGTATCTATTGCACTTGAAAAATTCAATATAGTATCAGATCTTTTGAGACAAAAATGATGTTGAGATTAATCTTGAAGAACTTTTCACTCTTTGAAGAGATCACCCTTGAAACCTTAGATCTACAATATATTTTCTTTTCTATGACTATGCGTTACCACATGAAGGAAGAAAATAAATTATAAGGAGCCATTAACTTTAGGGCTTGGAATACAAGGATTAATATTCTCCTTGCAAAGGGAGGTCTCTTGGGTATTGTAAAAGGAAATACCATTGAACCAGAAAAATATGAAGAGAATGTAAAGTTTGAGAAGGATGATATTACAACCATGATCATCATAGTGGATTCTATCAAGGATCACTTGATTCCCTATGTTTCAAGTCTTTGATCTTCAAAGAATATGTATGATTCCCTAACTAGTTTGTTTACTATTGACAATATTGGTTACGTCATTAGTTTGAAGGATGAACTTCATGATGTTAGAATGAAAAGGAATGATACTATAGCCTCATATTCATGAATATATCTCAACTAAAAGATCAAATACAAGCAATTGTTGAATTCATTTAAGATAATGAGAATTTAGTAACTACAATGCTTAATGGTCTATCTAAGTCACGTGACACTTTTTAACAGGAACATATTCTAGAAAAGATGCTTCAAAATTTGATGAAATATCGGCCATTTTCACTCAAGAAGAATCAAGGGTCTTATCAAGAAGAAATATTCAAATATATGATGAAGGTGATTCTGAGACATATGAAACAAATTTTAATAAAGGTGAAGGAATAAATAAGTTGGGTTTTCAAGGAATAAATGGACAAAGAAGAAATGAAGGAAGAAGATCAGAAGAAAGAATATCTACTCCTTAAGGAAAGATAGACATGTCAAAGGTTCAATGCTATCAATTTCACAAGTTTGGTCACTTTAGACATGATTGTCTTGAAATATTGAATGATAGAATGAGAAACTGAAAGAAACATGTCTCTGCAACAAATTTTGAAGAACTTCAAAAGAGGGCAAAGAACAAAAATCTAGGTAATAAAGAATTCTTCTATTTATTCTCTTAATGGTTTTATTGCAAATGTTGAAGATTGTGGGTAGTAGAGGGCGGTGCCTCAAGGCACATGACGGGAGATCGATATAACCTCACAAGTCTAATAGAAAGCACATTAGAAGAAAAGGTTGAACTTGGAGACAACCAAAGTTATACAGTCAAAGGCATTAGAAAGACAAACATTGAGCTAGAATTAGGTGATAATGTTCATCTCAACAACATATTATATGTGCTATGTTTTTAAAATAATTTGTTTTCTATTTCATGCTTGGAGGATAAAGGGGATAGAGTATATTTTTTTGACAAAAATGTTCTTATTTGGATCGAAAGCTCTAGTATTGATTCTACAAGAGTAATTGGAGTACATGAAGGAAGGTTGTATACACTTTTGAAACATCATAGTTAAGCACTTGCATATAATGATATTAATCAATGTGAACTTTGACATAGAATTTATGCTCACCTTCACTATAAATATTTTCCAACCTTAAAATAAATGGTTTCATCTATTCCAAATTTGAAGGAAGAGTATCAAGGAGTATGTAAAGGATGTGTGCCTGGAAAGAATATTAAGGATCCTTTTCCAAGTAGTGAAAGCAGATCCAAGGAATTTTTGGACTTAATCCATTTAGATGTATGTGCTCCTATGCTAACGAAGTATTTTGGAGGCTCTCTATAGTATGAAACATTCATTGATTATTTCTCTCGCATGACATGAATCTACTTCATGAAGATGAAAGATGAAGTCTTTTAGAAGTTCCAAGAAATCAAAGTTGAAGTCAAAAATTTGAAGGGAAAGAAGATCAAAATGTTGAGATCTGATAATGGAGGAGAATATACCTCCAAGGATCTCATCACATTTTTCAAAGAATATGGGATTAGGAGGGAGTTGATAGTCCCTTATAATCCACAACAAAATGAAGGTTTTGAAAAAAATAATATATCCATTGACAAATCCTTCTAGGAAATGATGCATGACAAAGATATACCTATTTTTTTATGGAGTGAAGCATCGATGATGATTGTCTACATTCACAATATAAGTCCTAGTAGAATTTTATAAGAAAATACTCTTGAAGAGACATTCACTAGAATAAAACCCTAGGTTGGTCATTTAAGAATGTTTAGTTGTCATGTTTGTATTCATGTTCTTAAAAGTAAGATAAGGAAGTTAGAGCCTTCTGGAAAGAAATGCATATTTGTTGGTTATAGTGAATCATCAAAGGCATATATAATATATGTTCAAGGAAAAAGAAAAGTTGAACTTAGTAGGGATGTGACCTTTGATGAGAATGTGGCTTGTTGGAAGTCTAAAAAAGTTAACACTAATAAATATGAGGAACATGAAGCTACTAAGGGAGAAGGATCTAGTTCATCAAGTCCTTTTCAATATATCATTGATCATCAAGAAGAGAAAAAAGGGCTAAGTGATCTAGTGGACCTATTTGTTCGTGAAATCAACAAAAGGCTAGCGCTGAGATCTACTTTACGGGAAGCTAAAGGACATGCAAACCACATGGCACCTTCAAAGAAAGTAAGACACCATAGAGGTATTCTAGTTATGTAGCATTTGATGACTAATATTATTGATGCTAAAGCTTCCACCTATGAAGAAGATAATAAAAAATAAGTTTGGAAGGATGCAATGTTGGAAGAATAGCAATCGATTATGAAGAATTATGTATGGGAAATTGTTCCTAGAATTGAAGGAAAATCAACGGTGTCCTCCAAATGGGTATACAAGATAAAACATGTAGTGGATGGAAGCATTAAAAAATACAAGGTGATATTTTTGGCTAGAGGTTTCTATTAGAAAGAGAGAGAAGACTATGATGAGACTTTTGATTTGGTCATGAGGTACACTAATATTGTATCCATTATTTATATTACTTCTTCTATGGGTTCGAAATTACATAAAATGAATGTAAGTACTAATTTTATTAATTCCATGGTCGGAGAAGAAGTGTACATAGAATACCCTCAAATTTTTGAGGTCCATGGTAGAGAGACTCACATATGCAAGTTGAAGAAAGCCTTTTATGGACTTAAGCAAGCATGAAGAGCCTAATATAAATGAATTGATAATCACCTATTGAAACTTGGTTTCTCCAAAAATTATGTTGATCCAAAACTGTACTTCAAGAAGATTCAACTTGTGATCCTATTATTGTATGTTGGTGACCTATTTGCGATAGATATGGAGCATCATATTATTCAGTATAAGAGGGAGCTAGCTTGCAAATTTGGTATGAAGGATCTTGGATTTATGAAACATTATTTTGTAATAGAAGTATGGAAAAGGGCTGACAGAAAATTTCTTGTTCAAGAAAAATATATTATCAAGACTCTGCAGAAGTTTGGTATGATGGATTGCAAGATAATGCTAACTCCTATGGTTATAAATTTGAGAAAGATAAGATACTCTGAATATAATTTGATAGATCCATTAATGTACAATAAGTTGATTGGAGTGTTGATGTATCTGGTCAATATCAAGTCATACATTTTCTTTGCAGTGAACAAATTGTGCTAGTTGCAGGTGGAACTTAGACACAAGCATTGGATTGCTACAAAACACATATTGAGGTACTTGCATGTTACAATTGACTTTGGTTTGAGATATGTTTCAAATACTAATATTCAACTATAGGGTTATACAAATGTAGATGCTGAAGGGAGTACCGAAGATGGGAAGAGTACATCCATAGGCTGCTTCATTTTGGGCTCCATTATGATTTTGTGGATGAGAAGGAAGCATATATTTATCACACTTAGAATTGATGTGGAAAAATATATTTCATCTAGCTTGGTGAGTTATGAAGCAATATGGATTTAGAATTTACTCTCAAGAATTTTTTATCATGTGCTCAAGGAAATTGTGATATATTGTGACAATTAATGAAAAATCAAAGCACATCATGATCAAGAACCACTTCATATATTACATGGTGTAGAACGGAGTAGCTATGGTCAATATTCATAGTTATATTTTTGTCTTTGTAATGTAAAAAGAATTTGTAAGACATGTTCTTCATGTCATTTTTAAAAGAGAAATTTTGAAATTTTGAGGTTTGAATTTTTTCTCCAAGTTAGTATAGTCATCCCTCCCTCAAGTCATGTCTGCCTTGTAAAGAGACACATCCATTTTGGATAGAAATTTCACTATATAAAAGCATTCAACCTCCTTCGCAAGACAACCATTCGATCATCACACAAGAAGACAAGTTATGGGTATCCAAGCGAAGGAAAAGATGAAGAAGAGGGATGAAGATCTCTCGCTAGCTTGCATTTACTCTCTCTAAATATTTCACATGTGAATTTTTTCTAGGCAGGCCAAAATTCTAGGAAAAGTTTGGGTAGTATATTCTAGGCAAATCTATGAAGGATGAAATTTTGAAGGGCAGAAGTTTGACTTGTTTTGACTTGACTTAAGATTTGGAGGCCAAATTTGACCATTGCTTGTTGATGTCATAGTTGAATTTTCGCATTAGATATATCGCTTGTTGAATTGAAGAATTTCTCTAAGAAAAAGGTTGTTGGGTTTTTCCCGCAAGTGGGTTTTCCTAGGGTAAATCTTCTGTTCTCTTTTGTGCACTGTGATCTCTGTTATCTTCATGGTTTATGGTTCAATTTATGAAGTGTAATTACCTAATGATAAAATTGAATTGTTAAATGAATATCTATATCATTCAAAGTAATTAGCAGTAGTTCAAAAATATGTCAAAAATGGAGGAACTTAAATATCTCCTCAGATATGAAGAACAGGTAGTGGAGGTGGTAAAAAGGTGTAGTATTGCATTATGGACTTTGGCAAAGTCTTTAACACAACCCCTAGGAACTTACTATGAGAGGCTTAAGGTGTTGTGGATTTTATATTTGGTGATTTCATCAGTAATGGCTATCTGCAAGATGATTAATGGAAAGGTTTGCATTCAACCGTACAACATTGAGAACATAAACAAAGATTTAGGATTCAAACAAGGATGACTAATTTATCCTACACTCTATGGGCTGTATTGATGAATTAGGAGCCCTTATTTAATGGTATATGGGTGATATAGGTGGTAAAAATAGCATATTCATATAAATTGTTATTTAATTGTTTCCACACAACAATGTTATTCTATGCCACATAGTAGTAGGCTTCCAAAAACAATTGGGTACTTTTTTCTTTTGTTATGTTGATCTTTCTTTCAAGCAAACCTTAGTAAAACTTAGGTTATCAGCTTTAATATGTGTAAAAAATAAGTATTCAATAATATTTCATGTATAAAGAAGTGATGGAGGTGGAGAGAAGGTGTACTCATGCTCTGTGGAATTTCGAAAATCCTTTAGCACAATTCTTAGGTACTTATTATTTGAAAGGAAAAAGGTGTTAAGGTTTATAGATTTATTGATTTTATTTGTGATGCCACTCTTAGATGATTTTTGGCATAGATAAGAAAAATAAAACATCGGCGTTATACTCATATCCATGCCAAAAATATATGTTTTAGCATTACAAAAGTATGCATGGTATTAATTATTATTCCTTCTAATTAAGACATCAAATCAACATTTAATTAATTTTCAATTAATGTTTTAAATTTTTTGACCGTGGGAGTGAAATACTAGAGGAAAAACAATACCAAAGAAAGAGATCTCGAGGAGTGTATCAAGGGATGAAATCCCAGGGAAGATGATATCGAGGAATAATGGTACTGGGGAAAGAGATCTCAGGTATGATACAAAGGAAACAATCCTAGTGAAGCATGGTACCTGTGGAAGTGATCCCAGAGAACAATGTACTAGGGAAAGAAATCCCAAGGAAATGTAGTACCTAGAGCCATAATAATAGGGAACTAAAATGTTATAAGTATGTGCCTTTATTGGTATGGTGTCGAATTGGTAAAAAATCTTAAAACTAGAAATAAAGTATTTGTCTCGAAAAATCAGTTTATTAATCTGAACCATTAATCACAATTAATTAAATTAATAATTGTAATTAGTATTAATATCAAGTGATTAACATGATCCCAGATACCGGGGGATTTATTAATATAATGTTTCATAGAATGGTTGATATACTATATGATGTATATGCCATGTGGACCACCATGTGGCAATGGCGTGGCACCACGTCGGTTGGGCATGGTCATGTGGGTGTTACGTAGATCCCCATGGATGACATGGTCATTTAATAGACTAGAGTTCTGAGGGGCATACTATTCTATCTAGAACTTAGATTGATGTAAAATTTATGTCATTAGAAAGCTCTTGGTGAGTTGAATTAGATAGCTTCATAGCTTTAGAATTTGAACGCTTTGAGGAAAAGAGGTTGTTGTAACCCCATGTTCATAACAAACTTTGGAGATTGGGTAAAAAAATGTAGTATTTCCACATATCGAGATGACATAATGGGGTGGGAGGTATTATAGAATAGTATCTGATGTAGGCGTATCGCAATAATATATATATTTTTCTGAAAAACAATTAGTGGATTATAGTTTTTTAACTTTTAGGAAAAAACTAGAAACAATTTTTTTTAGGAAAAAGCCATTATGCGAAGCTCTAAAAGAACCGGTACTTTCTATTTCTTTTCTCCAAAAGTCAAATAGATGAATCACCTCTTGAGAACTCTAGATATTTCCTTCTCAAGTATCAATAATATTGCAATAATTTTCTAGAAATCATGTAAGGTTCTTGGCCTTTAATAAAAACATGGTTTGAGTGTTTTTATGAATTGAGTTCTTTGTGTTATCATTTTTTGTATCAAAGTAAAGTTTGACAGATTGTTGAGTGAGTAATAAAGAGCGAGGCTTAAGTATAGAGTGAGCTTTTTGTTGAAGGAATGTGTGAAGGAGCTTATGTGTGGACAATGTTGTATGACCGTGCTATCATTTTATATAAAATAATTTTTATAAAAGATTCAAAACATCAATTTTTTTTAATAAAAATTCTCAAGTTGTATGGTTGCCAATCATTAATAGATTATGAATGGTTCATGAAATCCATGTGCAAATCCTGCACATATACATCATTCTCCACATATAAAACCATGCTTTATATCTTGCATCAATAGGAAAGCATAGATTCAAGAGTGCACCTAAAGGATATCATACACACAAAATATAATTTAATTTATATAAATGATTAAACTAAATTGTTATATGAACGTTGATTTAAACGTGTAGTTGATCGCTAACTTAACTAGAATTCTTATTTTTTGTTTTTTTTTTTTTGGAATATGTAACTGATATGGGTTGTGGCTATGTGAAGGGCTTCATGTCAACATTCTTGGTGTTGGCATACCAAGGCTAGGATTAATATTTTTATGCTTGATTTTATTGAAATTTGTGTGGGTGTGACAACACATAAGAAGACTTGTTTTGTAGTGTAAAATAAAGGAATGAGAATCAAAGTGGTATAATACAATGTAGACAGAACCCCTCCTAACTAGGAATAATATTTAGTTGGAAATAAGTCATAAGAGAATTCCCTTGATTGGACGGATACTCCTAGAAGCTTCAGATCTGAACTAAGGAGCTGTAAGGAAAACAATGAAAATAGTTGTATAGATCAAGAAAGGAAAGAAGAGGTGAATTCAATGATATTTTAGATCTTATATGATTTTCAAAGACAAAGGCAACACGAACATGGTGGTAGCTATTTAGGCATGCATAAATCCAATAAAATCCCACATGAAATATGAAAGTATGGATGGGAAATCAATAAGGAAGAAGATATAAAGTCTAAGAAGAGGCATAGGCATGCAAGTGAAGACACAATGAGAGGTGAAACTCCACTCAACATTACCAAATTATAAATAGACAACCATGACAAACTATTTAGTGCTATCACTAGGGTAGGAAGACACCATTAGTAAAGGAAGAGTGAGAAAATCATAATTATAGAAGCATTCAAGAAAGAAAATCCTCCAGCCTTTGATGAAAAGATTAAGATGAGTGAAGAAGAAAAATATTGGGTTTTGGCTTAAGCAAATACTTAGATTCCATGACTATTCTGAGAATATGAAGGCCGCGGTAGCCATTTTTAACTTGAAAATAAACGTTGGCATATGGTTGGAAGATCTTAAAAATGTCAACAAAATTAGAGAAAAGGAATTGACATGGAAAAGTTTTTAGAAACATTTCTAAGAAAAGTACTTGTCTAATAGATACTATGATAGAAAAATCAAAGATTTTAATGAGCATAAGCTAGGATAGCTCACCTTAGATTCCAACACCAATAGATTTTTAGAACTACTATGGTATGTGCCCTATATTGTGGATGATAAGTCAAATATTCAGAGATATGTCAGTGTTTTATAACAATAATATGAATATAGAATTGAATGGACCAAAGACACCAGAGGACACTATTCAGAAGGGCAAGTATTACTATGATTAGTCCAAGCATAGGGTTGAATTTTAAGAAAATTGAGAGAAGAAAGATAAAACTATATTTAAAGGGAAAGGACCACAACCCTTAGGGTAGAAACAAATGGGGAAAATGTCAAGTTCAATACACCAACTAGAGGCAAGTTCTAGTGGAACTTATTTGTTACATATAGAGACTAACCTATAAAATCACCCAAGGAAGAGGTAGAGGAACCTAGGAATAATTCATTACAATGTTGGGGATGTGGAGAGTATAAAATGTTAAAGGATTTCCCTCACCAACAACAAAGCAAATTTTTTTTTAACAATGTCCAAGAAGAAACAACAATGAATTAGGTGGCTCAAAGAAAACTTCATATTTATACAACGTTGGACAATAGACAAGTAAATCAATAGGCCCCAATGATCAAAATGGAATGTATGGTTTCCCATTAGCCTCTTTTAATTTTAGTTGATCCAGGATCTAACTTCAGTTATGTCAACTTCAAAATTGTAGAGACATATTCTTTACAAAAGAAACCACATGCCAAATAATGTTTGGTCTAACTTGCTGGAAACAATGATAATAGCTCATGGATACATCTTTAATATCTTTAGAATATCTATTAATGCATCGCCTGATGATGGACTCACTTGGTAGTTCGAAACGTTGGGTTCATAAAACTCTATAACATGTCATTCATCCTCTATTTAAAACGATGATAATACCAAGAGGGGGTGAATTAGTATTAAGGGTAATTTTAAACTTTTAAACTTATTTAATTTTCTTATTCAAGCTTGGCACCCATCCATATAATCAACAACAATATATAATATGGAAGCAGCATGAAATCAACATACAAGCATACACACCATGAGTATCATACACATGAGACACAAGGTTTTTCACGTGGAAACCCTTTTGGGAAAAACCCACCAAGATTGTTGTTGTTATTGATGTAAAATAAGACCACCTACTCTATTACATTAATCCATTTTGTGAGTACCCACTCATAGGAAGCACCAAATCCCTTTGATTGTTTTCTAGCATTGATTAGTAGGAAGCCCCAACTACATATTTTTGTAGAGACCAGTCTAGCTTACTAGAAGCACCATGTGAGTCACCAACCTCACAGTTTATTTGCAAGCATCAACTTGTGGCTCCTTGGATTTTTTCCTGCCAACTTACACGAGGCACCAACCCCCAAGCCTTCTCAAGCACCAACTTCCTGTATGTAGGCACCAACCCACACTCAAATAGGAACCACATGTTCTATCTAATTTGGTAGCTACTATACTTGATATTAGCTTTGTTCTCTCTACTCACACTACTCACTTTGCACAATCTGCAGCAACCAATTGATCTGCTCAACAGTAGTCATTCATCATAGTCCATGAAACTTTGTTCTCTACTCCATCTACAGTCACTCACCTCTCGACATTTTTCTCTCCACATCACACACACATCTCTCTACCATCTTTTACTGCACAGGCACCTTCCAAAATACTCACAAAACGCAGACACCTTTGGCCTTTCTCACAATGCACATGCACTTCACCCTTACACACAACGCATAGGAAAATTCCAACTTAGACACATCACACAAGAAAAATTTTCACTTATTCTTAGCAACATAGCTCTAGGGGTCTCTTACCTTTGCATAGTAAATTTCAACATCTCTTTGTCGAACAAACTCTCACTCAGCCTTACAAAACAGTGCAAAACAGTGCACACACATAGATCCTTTCCACTTAGCTCTCTGGAAACTATGCTGCTTCTCCCCATTACTCATTCGAGCTCCTAGGTTTTGTTCCTCTACTGCTAACACTGACTGATGTTGGCACTCTGTCTTGTAATCACATTTCACGATTGTAGCTCATCATGGGCCTTCAATCTATTGCTATGTCTGACCTCATCACCGCCACTGCATTAATCATGAGAATGGGCACTTTGATAGTTTCTCCATATTCAAAATGAATTATCATTCCACCTGCACACTCTACTAGGCACAATCCTCTTTGTAAATAAATCTCCTATTACTGAGGCTCTCCATGCTTATTCATGGTTTGATTGCACTTTAGCATGGCTTCTATGTGGATCATTGTACTTGTTTCCTTGTCTTAGAGTTCTCCATTGATCCTTGATAGTCACCATTTATTCTAGAAACCAACTCTTTTATGCTCATTTACTCTTCAACTGCCAACTCATCCAACCTTCAATGCTCCTTTGTGCTTCTATATTGGAGCTTTTACCCCATAGTGCAATATTAGAGCAAAAAGGTCTCATAACTCAATTAAGAAGATGTCTCGATATTATAATATTCCAATTGGCCTTTAGCCCCTTCTGCGTAGCTCCTAATCACATCTCCACCATATGATCGCTTCCTATAACTTTCAGTATAGCACATAGGTGCTAAGTCCTTTAGTATCTTGTCGGGTGTCTTTCTCCTTGTGTGATTGCACTATGCCCTTGGTTTTTTGGGCTTCATGACCAAGCACCAAAAACAACGGAAGCTTCACATATCGTAACTTTCTCAAGAATTCATTTAAAGCAGAGTTATGAAATCTCCAACCTCTGATATGCTCCACAACACTTAGGTGCTAAGCCTCACTCTATACCCTTGGCTCTATTATCTTCCTTAACCAGGTGCCAACACATAATATTCCCTTTATCAAAACTTTTTCAGTGACCAACAGTTATAAAGTTTTGATATGCTCAATCCTTCGATCACTGACTTCTGACATGATGTCATCTCTTCCACATGGAAACTCCTTAGAGGTGACATGTGTGACCCAATTATGACCCATTAGGCCCCCTCAAAATGGCAAAATTTGCTCCACGTGTCCTTCCATACCACCACGCCATCCTGATGTCAGCTTCCAGTTGTCGCTTATCAAAGCCAACCAGACACTAGCATATGTCCTTATTAGAGCCAATCACATGCTACCATGTGTCCTTATCGTAGCCAATCATATGCCACCACGTTTCCTACTAGAGGAGAGAGAAAAGGGCTCACCCACCTTTGGTTTTGCGATGAAATCCTTTGTTAATTCTATTTTTGCATTCTTGACAGCTTTTAAAGTTATCGCCACTTCATCCATATCACAAATTTTAAAAGGTTATCATGTTCAAAAGTTTCAATTCTTTGAAGGCTGATATGCCACTATGCTGGTCCGCTGATCTTTGATATGTTGATATACTTGAACACCAATATTCTAATGCACTAGTATGCTTGCGCTTTGATATGTGATCATCAATATGGCTAATTCTATGAGGTTCTGATCTCATATATTCTTTGTTTTTGATATTCCAATGTGTTAGTATGATTGACATTTAATATGCGATTGTTGATATGGATGATGCTCTAAGGTTCTGATCTCCAATATACCAGTTCGTCGATCTTTGATATGCCAACATTCCTTCTTGCCTAAGGCTTCAAATCCCTGATCTTCAGCAGGACATAACTTTTGAACTAGGAATTTGTTTCTACAATTCTCCATATCATTCGAAATCTCTTCTAGAACACTTATAATGGATATGGTACAATGTAGGCTTTGAGCCCATCTACTACCTCTAATATGGCTCCAAACTCTCTGCAACTATTTTTCTCTTTGACTCTCTGATAGCTGAAATCATACCGTCCATGGTGGTCGTTTGCATGAAGCTTGCAACTATCATGGAATTCCATCTGGTCCATCACTATAATCATCAGTTTGTGGCATCTCCAATAAGCCTACTACTATGATTATTTTCTACATGAAGCCTGTAGTCACCATGAGATTCTGTGCTGGCTGACAAAGTAGTCATCATTTTATGGCTTCTCTAGTGAGCCTACTACTGTGATGATTTTATACAAGAAGCCTGCAACTACCGTGGACTTCCATCTAGGTCATCACTATAATCATCATTCTATGGATTTTCCACTAAGCCTTCTACTACGATGGTTCTCTACTTAAAGATTGCATTTATCATAGGAACCATTTTGAGCTATGAAAAACCATGGGATTCTTCCTCAGCCATCAATGCCAACATCTGTTGTGACAAGAATCAAAGCTAATCTAGTTGACATCAATGCCAACACTACTGCCAATGAATTATGTAATGCCAACTTCCCAACACATCTCCCCAACATGACTATTGACATCAATGCCAACACACTTGCACATGCCTTCACTAAGCCAATGGCCATACAACAATGCCAATTGTCAAACAATATTCCCCTTTGGCATTAATGTCAACAATCCATCCTTCTCTTCATGTGATAGCAAAACCTCATGCTTCTTCCACACATCTCATTGCATGAGACACCAATTTTTTGCTTTCTTCTACAAAGGGCATCACAACTTCTCCACAATTCTATCTGCCTTTTATATCAATGGCAAGGGGCTACAAGTTGTCTTTCACTCCCCATGTAATCACTTAGCTGTGAAGACTAGATTCTAGTTGTTGAGATGTGCATTCTTCTTCGTAGACATCTCTACTAGGACTATCATTATTGTTGCTCCATAAATTATGCATATTTGATATGATCCCCCTAATCATATACTGCCTCTGATTTGAATGCATCCATTTTTGGACATCTTATGGCTGCTCGCTGAGCACTCTCTTCACTAATGAATCTTTTGTATCAAAAATATTGATACCCATTAAAATTCTCATGGTATTGCTACTACTGCAAATACCAAGTAATGATGATACATTTCAACTCACACTTCTTCGTTGTTGCTGCTGCTTCTGAGACTATGCTCACATTTTTTAGCATCTCCACTTCTCCCCTTGAGATCATTCTTATACAATAGGGACTCCTTCTTATACCAATTGCACCAAAATAAATGATACAAATCGAACAATGTACCAAGAAAACTCTAACATTTCTTTCCTAAAAAAGAAATTTTCATTTGCATGTAAGGTTACTCAACATGAGCCCAACACAACCAATTGAGGGTTGAGGGACATGAAAAAACTTACACCAATTGTGTTTCATGAACACAAGGTTGCTATTCATAATCAAACTCACAACTTAAATGAAATAAGGGTATTTCACCAAATGCAAAACTTTCATTTTGTCAGCGATCTTCCTTTCTAAGGCTCCCAATTGTTGCCTGCTACTACTTAACAAAGCAAATCCCCTGTGAGCCAGTGCTCTTTGATCTCCTGCAAATTCTTTATTGCCTCTACATGGGGAATGATCCTATGTGTATGACTTGACTATGAGCTTCCTGTCATTGCACATATTCATTGCAACCCATCTTCTTCCCACAACATAAAATATTGTTGTGTACTCCTAATGTTGGTTGCACTCCTCCTTTTCAATGCTCATACATTCAGAATAAATAAATTTATTCTTGTAATAAAAAAGAAAACACAACCATACCTTCACAATCAGATGCACCTTTCTGTTTATTCCTTTTGGCTTCTTGCATCTAGCTTATTCAACTTCTCTTGAGGCCATTCTCTTCCTTCACTAAAAAGAAACAAAGGATCTACTCCTTTCTTATAGACCTTCAATGGTCGAATCATGACAGAATAATTTCTCTCTAGCTTCTTCTTTGCCACTATTTGGGCTTCTTCTTGCTAGGTACATATGGGTAGAGGAACCTTCTCTTTTACGTCCTCTTTCCTCACCCAAATACTTTTGATGGCTTTCTGCCTTATAGAGAGGCCCATCACATGGATAAGAGGATCATTCTATTGATTTATTCATCCTCTATTCACTTTTCTCTATTGACATAGAGTATTGAAGACAAATGCGTATCTCTCAATTCCATTCTTTCTCCTTTTCTTTAAATCCAAATCTGTTGCATTCACATGCATATGCTGAGAAGCATTCATTTTGTTCTCATTTATGGAACCAACTCTTTTGTGCACAAGATCACCACAACTGTAGAATTCAACATGGCTTAAGACTGTGGCAGAGGAGTTACCCTTCTCGACACCATTCTTGCCAAAGATCCTATCGTGGCCAGCACACCTTCTTCTAGCCTTTATGTGCATTTGTGGGTTGCTACTACCTCGTACATCTTGTTTCCTTTCATGAAATCTACATTCTATGGCTTTATGTTGATAATTATTGCAAGAAAAACAATACCCATGAAAATACTTTTGTTGACAGAGGTTACCTTTTCTCTAAAGGCTCTATCGTTGAGAAGGAAGGGCCCTTTGCTGGCTCTTCATGCCCCTTCTATGGAAAATTTCATTTCTATCATGCACTCTTTCTTGCAACTACTGTTACACTAAAATTTGTCACCATGACTATCTTCAGTTAGTATGGCTCCATCAACAGTCATATTATCATCCTTGGCAAGCCTTATACCTCTGCTCTCCATGTCAAACTTCAAGAAAGAGAGAAAGTCATTTAAAAACATGTTTATCTCTGGGTACGCAGTTTCTCTCTACCTTGCCTGCGTGTACGCATCCCAAGTTCACAATACCTGCGTACTTGTACGCTCTGTATGTCAAGGGATGGGTGTGTACTCCTGTGAAGGTCAAAAGGCGCCAGTTTCATCTTGAAAAAGTTACTTGTGGTCATTTCTAGAGCATTCTAGAAGATTGTTTGACGTGTATTGAGTGCCTCCAGATGGTTCATGTATCCCTATGAAAGAGGAACTTATCCCATCAAGAGAGGAGCTACCCCATCCAAAAGAGGGGCTTATCCCATTGATGTTGGACCTGAGTAACTTCCTCTAGAGGATTATAAATACAGGCATTGGGCCAGAGGAGGGGAGGTTGAAAGCTGAACATTCCAAAGGGTAGATGCTGCTCAAATTAGGAATTCCTTGTAGAAGCTTGTGAGGAGAGATTCCCATCCTTTATTGTTTCATTTGGAAGTGGGTGAGCTTATCAGAGTAAAGGAAAACTCTCGCTGGACCCTGGGAGGAACTTGCACAACACCAAGGCTCAGGTTGTAATGGTTTCTTTTGTTTCCTATTAATACAAATAAGTCCATTCTTCTCAACAATTTGTTATTAATGAGTTGTTTCATATACTCCTCGGTCTGTATGTTGAATATGTTTTATTTTATGAGATATTCAGGTGCTATGTAATCATCTAATTGTTAGTGAATGCAGGTTTTGAAGTGAAGGA